>ML811706.1:129744-159195 GCA_009831015.1 Picea engelmannii | reverse complement strand
ATATATATATATATATATATATATATATATATATATATATATATATATCAGTTACTTAGGTTATTCAAAGTGAACACTGACCTAATGCGGTTCCTAAGAGCACGTGAAAGGAAACTTCAAAAATGGCATGGATAAGATGAACCAAAGAGGATAATTTATATACTCTAGCCTAAAAGGAATCAATTTATTTAGTCCTTTACTATAAGGTAGGACTGATAATGATAGTGTGTCATTATTTTTTTAATTAAATATTAAAATTTTGAATTATTTATATAATTTTTAAAATATATTTTATGGTTTTTGGAGATAGTAAAATTTATCATAATTAATTGGTTAATTAGTAATAAAAATAGTTATAAACATATAAAAAAAATCTACATTTAACAAAAATTTACATTGTTATCTTGTTCACACTCATATATTATTCCTTAATATTTTTTATTTTTGTTTTTATATATAAAAAATTTTAATAACTAACTTTTTTTAAAATATACTATATTATGTCAATTTATACCATGTGTCAGATTTGAGTTAATATATTAATCCTTAATATTTTGTTTTTATAACTAATTTTTTTTAATAACTAATTTTTTTAAATATATTATATTGTGTCAATTTATACCATGTGTCAGATTTGAGTTAAGACGGGCATGGCACATCTCCTTTATATCGAGGTGTAGAAGGCACTTTTTTATTTTGTTGCATCGACCGCCCTTCCTCCATGCGCAAAATTTAGAAACATTTGGAAAAAGCTATACAATAGTTAAAAATATTTGAAGATACTATGAAAAAAAAAATCAAATTAAAAAAAAAGTCATTACTAAATTAATAAAAAAAGTCAAATTAAATTAAAAAAAAGGTCATTACTAAATTAATATTGAAAACCTTTAAATCTTAGTTAAAAAATTTAAAGATACTATATCACTTAAATTAAAAAAAAAAAAAAAATCTAATTTAAAAAAAAATTACTACTAAATTAATATTGAAAACCTTTAAATTTTAATAACTCTTTTGAAAAAACTATATTATATTACTAAATATTATCATTATTAAAAAAGAGATTTTAAAATCTTAAAAATATTATTATAATTTTTTTAAAATAATTTTAATATTAAATACATATTAAATCAAACATCTCAGCACAAGTCTACTAGTATTTGAATTCTGCACACCCTAACATGAAAGCTTATATTAAAAATGTGTCGCTGCATATTTTGTATTTGTGATACCTCTTCGGCTTATGTCGATCACGTGCAGCGCGGCCTCCACAACGACACCTAAGGAAGGGGTCCGCACCATACGTGGTGAAGTGTCACATGGGATTCTATTATATTCAAATCGGGGGACCCACGTGGGGTGGGGACTCTCTGTACGTTGGTGGGGTCTGGTTGTGAGTTGGCCACGTGAATTTACAACAGAGAATTCTATATCACGTGATATTACCACCCCCACAGGGAAAATAGTTGTTTGTTAGTCCTAGGGAAATGCAGGGCTTTAGAGGACCCCTAAATGATTCTCCCCTCCCAAATTTCTATTAAGCACGATCCATGTTAGCATTAGAAAAACATGGAGCTTTTTGTCTCTTACATAATTCATTAACACATCCCGAAGGGGATAGTGAGCATGGCATAAAACATTATGTATGGATGTCTTAGGGAACACCAACACTGGAAGATTTAATTAAGGTAATTTTTTTTCTCTATATCCAACTGACCTAAACACTTAGCTTTGGTGTCGGTGTTTCTTAATAAACTGACTTGTTTATTGTTGTTCTCCCCAAGTTATGGGCATGTCCCCCTCTGTGGCTTGCATAACATGTCATTTATGTGTCATGATGAACATGGTTTTTTGGGGAAAGACTTAAATTTTGATGAATGTATTAAAATATATATATATATATATATATATATATATATATATATATATATATATTATCAATATATTTTTAATTAATATTATTTAGTATTTACTTTTAAATATTTATAAACTATTTTTTATTAATTAATAATTTATTTATATTTAATAAATATTTTTTAAATTGGTATAGTTAAATATCATTTATAAAAAGAAAAATATAATTTATTTAGATGTAAGTAATTTACAATAAAACAAATTTATAAATAGTTTGGTTTTTATAATTTAGGATTTCATGAATCAAATTGTGATTATAAATATTATTATATGTACATCTAATATTGTAACATGAAAGATGTCTTAAAAAAAAAATGAGTTTATTCTTCAATTTTCTTAGTTGCATAGATTACACTTTTTTCCCCAACAAGTATTCAATCCATGTATTTCCAAACTATACATCTCATGTGAATTATTATTTTTGGTTAGAGATAATGCTTTCATAAATGTAATAAAATCTTAATTAGATTGGGTTGTTGTTATTTCAACTATATCACCTAAATTAGGAAACAGAGAGATGAATAACTCTATATAATAGAGCTATGACTTTGTGTTGCATATTCTATTATCTTTCTTTTTAACTAAACATTTATCATTTTTTTTTAAATTGTATCATTTTTTTTTAAATTGTAATCATATTAAAGTAAGAAAGATGATAAAATTTAAAATTGATAAAGTTTTTTATAATTATATAAAAAAAAAATCAATATTTTCATTTTTTTTTTATGAAAATTTAGCCATTTTATTTTCACTAAAAAAATTCAAACTTTTAATTATTTATCAACTTTTTTAAATTCCTTTTAATAAAAAAATAATAAAATACAATTATAAAAAGTCAAAACAAATAATTTTTAATTAAAATTTTCCATAATAAATAGAATAAAAATTACAGTTATATTTGCATAATAAATATAAACCCAAAAGGCCAATATTCCCATTAGAAAGGAATCCATTGTGTTAATATATTCATTTGAAATATCAACGTATGTGCTTAAGAATATTCAAGCAAATTGTTGATGGATCTTCATATGACTTTAGTGGGGTTCTTTATATTTCTCTGCTTCTCAACTTATACGGTTAAACTTATATTGTTAAATCCTAACGTACAACGAGATTCCTTATTCTCACTATAAATTAATTAACATAAAGCACATGGTCATCATTACTTCCGTAAATATAATAATATCAAAGATATTTTTTGAAAAGAAAATTATTCATACATGCTTCTTGGTGCTATATTTCTTCACTATTTCAGTTTTTATAAAATATGATTAACAATATACATATTATATTTTTCCAATCGATTAAATTTAAAATTTTCAATAAAAAATTAAAGATAAGAAAATGCATTACCTAGGATTATGTAAACATACATGTTCAGTTTTATGTAGTACAAAAGTGAAATAGGGCTTGGTAATTTTTTCAAACCTTGAAGGACCAGTAATGGTTGCCTACAATGCGGGGAGATGTAGCACTCCTAGTTTGCTTTTTAAGACAACTGGAGGAGGTCAGAGCTCGTTACTAGAGGAATCGTGAGTGGCGGGTGGGGTTTTTTTTTAAGGGTTTTAGTGGGGTTTTAGCGGTCTAGTTGATCACCCTTCATAATGGTTGTTATTTTTAGCGTCTCATTTTCCCGTGTTACAGTGTTATCACTCTGATTTTTCGGAGTTCGTAAACTTGGCTCAGGTTTCATTTAATTTTACTCTTGCTTATTGGGTGAGTGGGATTCCTGTCACCCTTGTTTTTAGTGGTATCATTAAATTATTATTAAGAATTTTAGTACAACTGTTGTGCGGTCAGAGCTTTTGTTACTGTGTGATGGGCCAAGGAGTATGACGCATACTCCATTGGAGGGGATCCCGATAGAGAAGGAAGTCAATACCCTTATGGGAGAAGAGGACGAGGCCATCTGGCGTCAGGCGGGGCTCTTCTCTACGACAGATCTGGCAGGTTTTAATGGTGACTTTAAGGCACTGAGGGCAGCGGTTAAGGCTCAGATATCAGTGCATGTGGCGGATGGCGGTCTGAGTTATACTGGTTATGCTCTATCTGAGCTTACTCAAAGGTCGATTACCTACACCTTCGAGAATGTTGGAGAGAAAGACTCTGTAAATTTTAGTGTGGGTGCAAGTGGGAAGTCGAAAGATAAGGGAGGAGTGTCGGAGGTTGCGATTAGAGTTAGTCGTCCTAGGTTTAAGAAGCGACAGGGATCTCGCATGTATAGACATTGGGTTCCAAACCGTTCCAAGCGCAAACTGATGTTGGGCGACGACGTGGGTTTGGAAAACACGGTGAGTCTCGCATTATTAACTCTGGTAGGGACGTTTTCTTACAAAAGTAAGTGTAAAATGTTGATTGAGGAGTGGGTTTCGGTATTTTGGCTGCCACTGCTAGATTATTGTCCGGAGGTCATTTACCTCACTAAAGGGTGGTTTGGTTTTCAATTCAAAAGGATAGAGGATACGAAGTTTTATTTGGATAAAGCCTGGTGCTACGACGGAGGTAGTTCAATGGTAAAAAGGTGGCGGGTGAGCTTCGACCCCGCACAAGATTATTTTAGGTTCCGTCATTTCTGGGTATTGTTGTCGGGGTTATCATTGCACTTTTGGCACGCAAAACCTCTAGAAGCTATAGGGAATAGCCTTGGGAAGTTTATTAGTGTGGATCTCGATGCACTAAAATCAACTGATAAAAGAATGTGCAAAGTACTTGTGGAAATAGATATACACTCTGGTTTGCTAGAAACCTTGGAGATTAGCTGGCGTGGTCACCATTTTTTACAGTCTCTTGAATACTTAGGAGTCCTGTTCAGATGTTCTAAGTGTCGGAAAACGGGTCACCTATGGGGGGAATGCTTGGGACCACAGGATGAGGAGGTTTTAGAGGGTACTTTGTTGGAAAGATCGACTCGTGTTGAGTCACCCGGGTTTGAGTCTACTGGCTTCAATCCAAGTGCCTTCGACTTTGAGGAGGCACCATCGCAGGAGACTGGTGCGACTATCATGAGTAAGTTAAAATATGTATGCCCTGTTCTCCTTCATTCATTAGCTATCTGGGAAAGACACTTTTTGGATGAGTCCAAATTCTTTGAATCTCGAACTGGTATTATGGATTTTTCTTCACCATGTCCAGCGGTGCAGTCCGTAGGAGCATTTGCTAACAATCCCTTATTTGGTCACACCACAGCGGGGGTGGGGAGTGAATTGCCTAGTGAGGAGCTAGTTTCTACACTGGAGTGTAACTTACCTGAGATTTCCAGTCTAGCAGGTGCTTTACCGGTAAGGAGTGATTGTAGACCCCCTTGTTCGTCGGGAAGGGTTTCCCCTAGAACTATTTGGGATTCAGAGGATAGTTTACCATTGGGTTATCGGGAATCGCAATTGGGGGATAGCGAGCTAGGTACGTTTTTGGAGTCACTAGTTCCTACTATCAGAGAGGTGCAGAGCCCAATTTCCCTACCTACCTATAGAGGAAGATCAGTTTACCTTAGACCCGATCCCGATGGTGGAGAGGGGTCTTCTAGATCCTTGGCGGGGGACTCTATTAAAGAATATTCATGGTCTAGGGGACTGGGGTTGGAAACCTCCCCTATAAAGACTAGAAGTGTCAGGAAGAAGAAGGAGGCACTGAGTAATTGTACAGAGGGGACACTTTTGTTGGGTACTAATGAATCAGGGGTGCTTAGAGGCCTGAAATCCCTAGCGAGAGTGAAGACATGATCTTTCTCTCCTTGAACATTAGAGGGGTGGGGGGGACCCTGAAATCTGCCTCCCTTCGAAGATTGCTTCGAAGGACTAGAACAAATATCATCTTCCTGCAAGAGACTAGGGTTGAGGAACACAAAGCACGAGCCCTTATGCATAATCACCGTCCTACCTGGCTTACTTGTACAATCAGCGCAGTCGGGTCTTCGGGAGGGCTTCTTGTCTCTTGGGATCCTAACATTTTTTACAACATTCCTTATTTTTGTTGTGGTGGGATACTTCTTACATGTTTGTATTTGGAGCTTAATCTACTAGTTACACTACTTAATGTATATGGGCCCTGCGCGGAGAGGAAATTTTTCTGGGATAAGTTGGATACCAGTGGTATTCTTGATAACAGGAATCTTATATTGGTAGGAGATTTAAACCTAACACTTGGAGCTGGGGATATTTGGGGAGCGTCTACACACTTAGACCCACTCTCAGCATATTTTACCTAACTCTTTGAAAAGGCAAGCTTAGTCGATGTTATGTCGGATGCGGTGGTTCCAACTTGGAGGAATGGTCGTAGTGGATTTGATAGCATTTCAAAGAGATTGGACAAAGTGCTCATTTCGGAAGACTTGTTGGTAGGAACAGGCTCGTATAAGTCATGGGTTGATTATCCCTACTTCTCGGATCACGCCCCGGTACTTTTGAGATTAGATAGGGTCTTACTCCCAAAGGCGTATCCATTTAAGTTCAATGACAGGTGGCTTACAGAGCCAAAGGTATCGAAAATTGCAACAACTATTTCAAACGACCAGACTTATCTTGTAGAAAGTGATGTTCAACAAAGATTCATTAATAAGTTGAAATCTTTAAAGACTCAACTAAAAACATCGTCTAAAGAGCACATTAGAATTCAAGAAGAAAAATTAAAGTGCCTTGAAGATTTATTGAATGGTCATCTGCTACAGGAGGTTCAAGATCCAGGCTCCACTGCTAGAGAGTTTAATATCAAGCTCCTAGAGACAGAGAGGGACAAATTACTCATAGTAGAAGAGGAAAAATGGAGACTTAGGAGCAGAGCAGTGTGGCTAAAGGTGAGTGAAAAAAATCTGAATTTTTTTCATAATTTTTCCAGTTATAGGAAGAACAAAAAATAGATTTGGGGGATTTGTGATGACGAAGGAAAGGTACATACTAGTGTGGAGTTCATAAAGACTGAAGTTGTAAATTACTATAAGTCTTTCTATAGCAAGTCGGAAGAGGAGTACATTGAAGAACAGGTGAATACATTTGGCCTCTTCATCCGTTTGGTTATTGCAGAAGACACAGAATTTATGGAAAGATCGTGTACTAAGCAAGAGCTTTGGGAGGTCCTCAAAGCTTTTTCCATAGATAAAAGCCCGAGACCCGATGGGTGGACAATATAGTTTTACATTTATTTCTTTGATCTTATGGGTGATGATTTGTTGGAGTTGGTGGAGGACTCAAGGATGTGGGGTGCAGTAAAAAACTCTATAAAGGCTACATTTTTAACTTTGATTCCAAAGGTTAATAAACCTAGCTCCTTCAGATATTACAGACTGATAGCCCTGTGTAACCTTTTCTACAAGTTGATTACTAAGATCATAGAAAATAGGATTAAACCTATCTTATCTCGGTCTTTGTTGGAGGAATAGTTAGGTTTTCTCAAAGGGAGGCAGATCTTGGATGCCATTGGTACAGCTCAGGAAAGTATCCATAGTATAAAGGCAAAGAAGTCAAAAGCCCTGATCTTGAAGTTAGATCTCAAGAAAGATTATGACAATATAAAATTGGACTTCCTTCGTATGATTTTGATCCAGTCGGGTTTTAGTATTAACTTTACAAATTGGATCCTTGGATGTGTGACTACTGCAAATTTTGCGGTCTTGATCAACGGGGAAACTTCCAAGGTATTCAAAAGTGGAAGAGGCTTGCGCCATGGGTGCCCTCTATCACCCTTGTTATTTATTCTTGTTATGGAAGGACTCAACCATATTCTGAAAAAAGGATTGGGTGATGGGAAGCTTACAAGGGTCAAGGTTTCAAGACTAGTCAAGATATTGCATCTTTTATTTGTTGATGACGTTTTAATTATGTCAAAGGCATCAGTGGAGGAGTGGTCTGAGATTTACAATATTTTAACATCTTTTTGCAGAGCATCGGGTTTGAGTATTAATTGGTCAAAGTCTATATTTTATCACTCTGGAATACTTGATGATGATATTTCGAGATTAAAGGAACTTTTTCCTTATGGATTTGAGGAACTGGCCAATGGCTTTTGGTACCTTGGTTGTTATTTAAAGGCAGAAGCTTACAAACCTGAGGATTGGTGTTGGCTTCTCTCAAAATTTCAAATTCGGATTGGATGGTGGTGTAACAGATGGTTGTCTCTTGGGGGATGTTTTACACTTTTAAAATCGGTGCTTGAGGGTCAGGTTGTATACTAGATGGCATTGGCAGTGATTCCAATTTCCATTTTACATAAAATCTGTATTTTGATGTTTAAATTTATGTGGTCTAGTTTAGAGGGTAGGGATCATATTCACCTCCGCAGCTGGATTATTTCATCAAGACCAAAGAACTTGGGAGGTTGGGGCATTCAAAATATTCACTTTTTTAACAAGGTTATGGTTGCTAATACTCCGTGGAGAATATTAACAAAGGATGGGATTTGGAGCAAAGTTGTCAAAGACAGATATATTCAAAATTTCTCAATTACTACTTGGCTTCGGGAAGC
The DNA here is from genome assembly GCA_009831015.1 of Picea engelmannii. Classification (NCBI taxonomy): domain Eukaryota; kingdom Viridiplantae; phylum Streptophyta; class Pinopsida; order Pinales; family Pinaceae; genus Picea; species Picea engelmannii. Next base: position 150,831 of record ML811706.1, on the reverse strand, counting down.
TTCTTCTTACATCCCGTCAGCGTCGCATACTTGGAAGGGCTTGCTAAAATCTTTACACCTTCTAACACATTGGCTGGGGTGGAAAGTAGTTTCTGGGCACAGTGTTCAGGTCGGTCTTGATCGCATTCTAGGGGTGGGGAATCTATCCTTTATGTCCTGTCAACTGAGAGCGGAGTTGAGAAGGAACTCAGTCCGTTATCTTTACCAAATGATAGGACTTGATAGGGTGGGAATAAACAGTACCTATTGGAAATCGAGTGTGGACCTTGGCCTAGTTGGGGCCTTAGTTGTCGAATGGGAGGATTTCCGGAAAGCATTGTGTTTTGCAAGGATTCAGTTATGTAACAAAACTGATGAGCTTTGCTAGGTAGGTGGTGACTCCTTGGGAAAAATATCAGCAAAAAATATATAAATTGCTCTTTCAAAAACTGTTTGGCCCAATTTGGTGGAGTCCTGGTGCAGGCACCTTTGGAAATGGGATCTCAGTCCAAAAATCAAGCTCTTTCTTTGGCTATCCCTGGAGAACCGAATCCTTACCTGGGATAATATTCAGAGGAAGGGGTGGGAGGGGCCAAATATCTGTGTTTTTTTTCATGAGGAAAGTTAATCATCTCTTTGTTTTATGTCTCTTTAGTCGGGAGGTATGGAATCAAATATACTCAGAACTAAATATATGTTCCATTTGGGAAGGAGATTGCCTCAATTCTAGCTATGAGAGTTGGCTCAAAAAGGATACACACTTAACAACTCTCCCATCAATTGTTTGTTGTATCTTGTGGTTAGAGAGGAATCAGGTTACATTCAAAGGATGCAGAGCATCAATATTCTTGGTGACAACAAAGGTTAAATCTCTACTGCCAGTGGTGGAGGTTAAAAAAACCAAGTTGCGGATTATTCAGCCTTCGTGTCTTATGACAACTTTTGTTTGTTGGTTTGATGGTGCTTCTCTCCCCAGGGCGCAGGGTTGTGGTGTAGGTGGTCTTATCAAGATCAATGCTCAAAGGGTGATCAAGTGGACTTTTAACTGCGACCAGGGGACTAATATGAGAGAAGAACTGATTGGTGTGTGGGCGACTCTTTATCTTGCGCAGAGGCACAACCTTGAAGTGATCCAGGTAATTGTAGACTCAAATATCATCATAGATTGGATAAAGGACAAAGACAAGCTGCAAGTTTCCTCCCTGATAGGTTGGATGGATGGCATAAGTTCGATGAAACCAGCTTTTAAAGAAATTTTCTTCACACACGTCTATATGGAACTAAATTCGGAGGTAGATTTGCTATCAAAATTGGCTCTCAACAGTCCAGAAGGAAAGTTGGTGTTCAGTACCTAGAACGAGGGTAGAGAGGGGCCTTCTATCACCATCAACATTTTTTAACTCTGCTTGGTCTCTTTTACTTCAGTTTGAATCCTATCGGTGATAGCAGAATTGTTTAGAAACTAGTATATTTTGAATCTTGTATCTGGCAGTGGACTTATATTACTATGTTGTAAAGTTATTTTTGTATTTTGGTTATTCCAGAAAAGATCTATTTTTTGAGTAGTAGGAAGTGACCAGAGGACCTGAATATCAATGTATTATCTGCATTGTGAACTTATTTATATAAATATATAAAGGACAATTTTCTTGTTGGAAAAAAAAGTACAAAAGTGAAAAATGCATCTCTCCCAGGTATGTTTATGTGAAGGTGACATTACTCAATTGGAAAGTATATTTATATTAATAATATTATATATTTTAAACAATTTTATGTTTCTGTGAAGATGACAGTACTCAATTGGAAAGTATATTTATATTAATAATATTATATATTTTAAACAATTTTAAATTAACTTTAATTATAATATTATATAAAAATATTTCACTAGTGTGTTTAGACTTTACCAGTCAAATCGTTGGGCGGAGGGGGGTCCCTTGTCCCACAAACAAGGGGGTCTCATACACCAATTTGGTGTGCTGGCTTGGCCGTGACCTTAAAAATAGATTATTATTATTATTATTATTATTAAAAATAAAAGTTATGTTAAGATGTATATTAGTGAATGTATTATTAATATAAAACATAAGTTAAGTGTTATTTACTTTATAATAATGAAAGTATTTTTTGTGCTTTACAATTCACTATAATGGAGATATTGTCAAATGTTTGGATAATGCTTACAAATAGGTTTGAAAAAATTCCGATACTTATAATAAATAATAATAATAATAATAATAATAATAATGTTATATGTTAGTCAAATAATAATAATAATACAGTTTGAGTGGACTTAATGGTTAAGAACATGTGTTTCTTCTTAAGAGGTCACAAGTTCAAATCTAGAGGGGGTAGGGTATGTATACCTCTGTTATCTATATATGAAAGAAAAAGATTTGATATGTACACCGACTACTATATAGAGAAGTAAAAGGAGAGATCCATATTTACAAACCTATTCACTATCTTAATCCATGCATGAAGGTTAAGGTACAGTTGAAACATCCTATGCTTGGAGTCTCGTTATTTCATCAAATAACACTACAAAAGCCTACACCCTTCTTGATAGTAAACAATTTTAACATCAAATAATTAATTGTGATTAGGGTTTTGAAAGTGATTATCAATCATATGGTTAAGAATTTCACCCCCGATGACTATCTTTTAGCATCAGTGATCATTCAAGTAAGGCGGGAAGCAAAAATGATCTATTCTATTAAATTATATCATGTTCTAAGATAAAATAATAGTTTGGTTGATAGTTTAGCCAACCAAGCCATAGGATTAAAAATTGGGGACATTACTCTGAATGGCAAATTTTCTTATCACCCTATCCCATAGTCAATCTTGAAAATCATGGTATGCATCACTCATTTATGGAGTCACGTGGCTCCTTCTACGAAAACCTTGGAGAAGTATGAAACGGTTAATGTGATCCAACTTGACTCTCTCTGTCACATGAATTTAGAGTTAGGCTCTCATGATTTTGAACCAAACAAATCTTATTTCCCTTGATTTGGTGGGATAATGGCTCATCAAAACAAGATTATGTGATGGTAACAATTGGTTTCAGGCTTAGGCTTTGCTCTCATAGTGCTTCTGGTGCAATTCACTCCAATTGTCTCTTGGTACTCTAGTAAGTATATGCCTCGGTATTCTTCTGGTCTAGATAATCAATTGGGGGATGATTTAATGCTCTAAACTTTTACCATTGTTTATGATTATGCTCTTGGGGGGTTTATGCTCGGCTTGTTGGAAAATAAATTACTTGAAGTTAGGTCTGAGTTTATGGAAGCTAGCATTGATTTTGTTGTTGTTAATTTGAATTCTCTTTGGGTCATTCAGAATTTAGAAGAATATTCTATATCACTTTGTGTGAAGGAGGTTTCTCCTCTTAGGTTCTTTCTATCCTTTGGTTTGAAAGTTGTTCCCTTTTATACTTTATATTCTCTGTCCATGTATTTGGGGAATCTTGTGGTGGCTTGTGGGACATTTGCAATCTACACATTTTCTCATGTGCTATGAGGGAAGGGAAAACAAAGAGCAAGCTTGGGAGGAAAGATGGGCATCATCTATTGCTACCTACCGGCTGGTCAAAATCTTACAAGCTATTGATGGATTATCGTGAGTTGTAGGATATCAGAAGGGGTATAAGGAATCATGAAGACTTCATTCATGGAAATAAAAATTCAATTCTCTTCACTTGAGTCAAATTACAATAAATTGGTCGTCATGTTTCTTCTCTAAGTGTATTAGTTATGGGAACTTTTGTCCAAACTAACTGACATATTTCTATATTGGAGGTTGAGCTTAATATGCTCAGGAACTTGGTAACCAACCTGATAAAAGGGGAACATTTTGGGGCATCTAACCAAGTTTAATCAGTAAATTCAAATTGTAAAGGCTAGAAGGAGGAGGAAATAGTTCTTCAATTGTCAGAGGCCAAGGAAGTAATCAAGCTCGACTCAGATCCTACAAATGTAGCAATGGAGGAAGCAGCAAGCTACCATGCCCTTTGATAGTTAAATCTTATTTTTGGAATTGGGTAAATTTTTCAATCAAATTATTTATGTAACTTCGCTATGAGGTATGCTTCAACTTTTATTAATATAAAAATCTCCAAACTTTTATTTAAAAAAAGCATTTGAACTAAATTCCAATTAGCAAGCCCCTCTCTCTATATAAATATAAGTGTTATATTTTTATGTTGAAATTAATGATATCATCCTTTTAATGTATATAGTTGTGAATAATATGAAGTAAGGAACAAAATGCAACTCATGGTTTTTAAATATTTAATGATATGTTGTGTTTTTTGGGGTGAAATTTACGTCGTAGTCTAAACGTTCTACGTTTTGGCTCTTTTCTCAGGAGATTATCGTTCATTTTTTCTTGAATACAACAAGAAATTGTTGGATCTATATATTTGAGTGGTTAAGACTGCATAATTGGACTGCCCCAAGGGTTTTCAGGATGTTGAATTCATTTATGCATTCAAAAATGCAATTTAAAGAAGAGAAAATTGTGATTTTGCCCAAATTTATATCGTCGAATTCTGGTGAAAAATGCCAAAACGTAGAACGTTTAGACAAAGCCAAAATTTACGCTTTGAACTGCATAAAAATGATTTTAAATATGTTTTTTTCTTTGTAAGAATAATTTTATCTATTCATGTATAGAATGGAAATTATAATCATGTTGAGAAGTTAACCAGGTGGGACTTGGTTAACCTTTCAAATAGTTAACAAGAAAACATGTATCCTCAAGTTGTCTAATTATTCCTTTGTTTATCTTGTTGGAGCAATATTGAAAATTTCCAAACTTAGTGTCTTTTGCCAAAATTTAGGTCAGTTGCGCCAGTTAGTTTTAGAACCTTGTCGCCTGGCGTAAGCTTGTATAACTGTTAAGTCATTGTGCCACCCGACGCATACCTTTCCGCTGTAGTAAAACCTCTAAAACTATCTCCATTTTCGTCGAGTTTCTCTACCGTCAAAATCTCAAAACCTTGCATCACAATTGGCCAGAATATCAAAGCTTTGAAGTTTTTGAAGGTCTCCTATTGGTCTTAGTTCACAATTCTTTGATTATCGAAATAAGCCTTAAAGTGTCAAATTACAAAAAAAAAAAACTATAAGTTTTGTTTTTTATATTATTTTAAAATTATTTTATATAATTTTAAATTAATATTTTATTTGACTTTAAAGTTGATTTAGCCAAAACCTTTGCACCTATTCTATTTTATAAAAATCATTGGTTCCACTACCCTTCACATCCCAATCTCCCAACTATCCACCAAAATCCATATGCATACCAAGTCACAAGACAACTCATACAAAACTCCAAGGAGAGAATTTACGAGGAGGCTCGAAAGAGTGCAATACATGCCAAGAAAATCGCAAGAAGGGTCATACATAAGCGCCACGTTCCTTTTCGGGATTTTGACCATAGGAAGAATGCTAATAAGCCACTCCTCTTTTCCCCGAAGCCCGAAGGCCCGAAATTGGGGTTCCAACCTTATGTATAAAACATCGATGGGTTAAACGTTCCAGCTCTAAAATGAAAATGCCCTTTGTCAAAAACAAAAAAAAAACTGCCCTGGTAAAACTCAATTTTCTCAGCCGTGGAGAAGCTTTTTTACACGCTCAAATAGTCGATTGACATCTAGAAGTCATAAGATTTCCAATGGTATCTTCAGATCTTCATTTGGAGCTCGGGAAGGCAGCCAAAAGTTCCCCGCAAGACGGTGTTGTGTTTTTGTGCAGACATGGTCCATAAATGTAGGAACGTGCCTAGATTTTAGTTAAACATTGCCAGTTCATTTCTCACAACTCTTAGTCAGTTTTGGGGTCGTTTCTCATATGTTACACGCTGGAGGCTTAGTTGTTTCCTTATTGTAAATGCTCATTATTGAAAATCAACCACTAAACCCTAATTTTAGGGATTTAGTTATACTTTTACTATTTTTGGTTTCGAATCATGAGGCACTTGTTCCTTTCTGGAGGAATTTCTTTTGTAATTCGAATAGTTTCTCAGTAATTCAAGAAGGGGGAAGAAGACTTATATATTGTATATCTCTTTGATGAGAGGGGAGGGGAGACAATCCGAGAGCCTTTTGGGGGCTGGGTTTGTAATGCCATTTCTTTCAGGAAATATAGAACAGAATGTCAAGAGATTTTATACCTCGTCACTATGTAATTTTGTCTTTTCTTGTATTGTTTTCTCATGTTTACATGCATTCATTCTTCCTTCTTTTACATATTCATCTTGTAATGACTCTTATTCGGTAATACCTCTGCTATAGTCATTTATTGGGCAACCTGTTAGGTTCAACTTTTCCTATGTTTATGCTGTGAGCAAAACAAGACCTGTAGCTTGACTGTTTCTGCCTAGATTACAAGTTATATATATGCATGCTTGTCTTTCGAAGTTATTTTTCATTCCTCTGTTGAAATAAATATTAGACTTATCAGAATCATATACCTAAATCTTTGTTTCAGTCTCTTCCATTCCCTCTCTTATATCCATCTTCCTTATTTTAATTAAATTAGGAAAACGAGGCCATGCCTCTTCATTTCTAATTTATAAATGATTGAAAGGCATGTTTCAGACCTAGTTCTAGAAGCCTCATGTGACTGATCAATCAAAAAATTATTGTTTTATTCAAAATGTGTTAAGGTTTGGCTCTATTACAGCCTAGAACCAACTCTTGCGACAACACATCCCATTTTCAAATTCAAACAAAAAAAGTTTGAGACAACATATATAGCAATTCAAATAGTTATATAATAATTCAAATAAAAAGGATTGAAAGCGACCAATTTGGGAATGTTTGATTTTAATAGAGAATATACATTAATCTAAATGCAAGTTGCATGGGATAGGCCTATTCCCCTTGAAACTAAATAGAAAAAAATATGCCCAAATCTAAACATGATATGACCAACATTATAATGTATAAACCAAAAAAACATGAGAGGGGATTGAGAGAACTCGTGGCTAAGCCTCTTCCTCCTCAAGAAAGAGGGGGTGTTGTGGGGTGTTTCCGTATTGGAATTTAGCCTTCTCCTTTTCCATTGTTGATTCCTCCTAAGCATGTCCATGATTTGAGCCATTGTTGATTCCTCCTAAGAATGTCCATGATTTGAGCCATTGTGTCCCATGGTTGAGCCTTGAATTGCATCTAGAAGGGAGTCATATTTGTTATCCGAAAGTTGAAGGATGTCCAAATTACATTTTAATATAGGATTTTCCTACTTTGATTTCCTATCCATGTTGCAAGATATCATCTCTTTGATATGCCAATATGTTTCTACCATGTGCGTGTAGCAAGTGACCCTGTTGTGGGACATATTGGTGTCCAACCAAATTTTCTCCAACTCCTTGTTAGCCATATAGTTGTGGGGATTTCTTGTTCTTTAACAAACTTTGTCTTCCATGGTGCACAACTTTTTCATGGCGGAGGCCTTGCACATGGAGGAAAATCCATTCACTAGGCACAAAGCTTTTGATTGTTGTCTATGATTCCACGGAGGAGCTACAATCCTCTACCTTCAACACTATGATTTTGGAGTTCTTCCTTTGCCTTGTCTTTTGGGAGGAGTTACCTTTGAATCCTCAGATCCATCCTTGATGCCATATGTCTCAAACTTTTGTAGATGAGTGACATAATACATTCCCATTGGTTTGGAACCAGTGTTCTCATCAACTCTTTGTTCCACAAGGAAGTGGAGTAGGGTGGTTTGACCTTTTAGGTGGAGATTTATGAAGTCCCTCCCATCCATTTTGGAAATAAATAATACACTACCCTCTCTACCCTAGATGCTAGCATCTTACATGCTCGATTCATATATTATGCATCAATGCTTAGTGTTCTCATAACGACCCCCCTTATCTCTTCAAGTTACTCACCTCATGTTTGTGCCTCTCCCCGTATATAACTAGTTTCTACCATGATATTGCAATTACCATGTTTCCCTCCACCCAATCTAGGTGGTTAATGTCCTCTTGAGATATTTTTAGACATTCTCTTTTGAGGTTACTATTCTCCAATTCCTTCTAGTTGAGATCAAGATCTCTTGATCTTCTGGAGAGTACTTCATTATCCAAGCAATCATCCAGTGGATTTGATGATATTTTGACATCTGAAGGTTAGATAATGTCAATTTTCTGATGTCTTTAGCTATGGCTACAATCCATGCTAAGAAATCTAAGTTGGTAAAGAATTCTTCTGCATTGGAGACATTAATGAATTTTGTGATGGTATTGATGAGAAATTGTGAGTCCCCCTCAATAAATATGTCCTTGAAATCGTTTATGTTCACTAGTTGAATTCCTTTTCGACAACGTGCAATTCAATAGAGTTATTGGTCACATGTCCCCTATATCTAGAACAAAGGTGAAGGATGGATCATTTTTCATCTCTTAAGTCTATTGATGACATGTCTCTTATATATAGCATAGAGGTGAAGGATGGATCATTTTTCATCTCTCAATTTACCTATTATACTAGTAGGACCTAGGTTTCTCTTGGAGGCTCCATCAAAGTTGAGCATGACCTTGTTCCTCAAAGAGGGTTGTCAAAGATTCAAAGAGGATTTGTTATGAGTGGTAACATATTTCAATGGGATAATCTCACCTAGATATATTCTTTAGGCTATGAGGATTTGATGTTATGTTTCTGAACATTTTTTATCTTCATCTATCCATATCGTAGTTGGAATGGACTCCTTGCAATGTTTTCTTTGATTACCCAGAGATATTTAATGTCTCATTTATGATTGGAGAAGACTCTATGATTGCATTCTTTCTAGGTTATATATATGATCAATCCTAGTAGGAAGATCTAGATTTTTTTTATGATCACGTAGGTGAATGGTTCTTGCCTCCAATCTTCTAAGGTTTCTAGAAGGCCTTGCATGTTCTTGTCTAATTTTCAAAAGTTTATGGCACTTTTATACTAGAGAGAGGTAGCAACCCTATAGTAGTTGAAGATATGTTTCATTGTTTCATATTCTTGTTCATGCATATGACATTGAATAGATCCCTAGTAACCTTTGCATGCCAACTTGTCCAAGGTAAGCAACTTCTTGTGTGCCACTAACCAGAGAAAGGTTGCAATTTTCAACCAAAGTGTTGGGTTCCAAATATTGTCTTAGAGTGTTTGATGAGTGGTATCCTCCCCATTGAGATCTAGGTAGTATTATTCTTTGAATATTTAGGATAGACATCCTTCATATCCCTAATAAAGTATATATTTTCCTATACAAAAATTGGTTTTCCCATTTTGCATGATTTCCAAGATTTGGGCTTAATTATCATCTGAGATTTCATCTGTCCATCATGTTGCTCTTAGTTTCCAAGTATGTCATAGAGATGGTTTGGATGAACTTCATAAGTGTTTATATTTCTTTCCCGGTATCCCTTAATAAGGGTTTGCTTCTTTAAAGGAATGTGGGCTAGTTGGAGGGTGTGATATTCTCCCATTATCTTATTTTCTTACGATGAATCTTCCCAGAACCTTAACTTCCATGAAACTATGGAACTATACAATATCTTTGGTCTTCCATGTATTATTCCAAATGAGAGACCCTACAATGGGATTATCCATTCTAATTAGGGCATCCTCTTTTTTTCCAAAGGCATATTTTTCCCTCAAAACCTTCCCCATAGAGCATTGTCATTTTTAAGTCTTCACCACCAATTTTTTCCTCCTAGTACCCTATTCATGATTTGGATAGGAATTATCCTTTTAGAAATCCCAAAATCTAAAGGATATTATCATGGATGCTTCTGTTGGTGTTAAAAAATAAAACTTGATATTTTCCATTGTTAATCTGTTTCCCAGGGGCAAGGAGAAAGGTGTCTAAATTGTGCTTAATATCTTTGTGATTCAGGTGGATATTGGTGGCCACCCACATGTTCCAAATTCCACTTGGTTCATCTTGACAGTTTTCAGTTCAACATGTTTCTCTGTAATGGTGACATATCTTTGTAATTGTGGGTTTTGCACTTCTGGGGCTGTCTTGAAGCCCTACATAGCATATAGGTGGATATGGGTGGTCGCCCACCTATTCCAACAGGCTTATTTTGGCATTTTTCACGTCAGTACATATTTATGTACTTCCAGGGCCGTTTTTACGCCCTAAACATCGTTTTTTGGGATTTCCATAGTCAAAATGATGACAAAGTTAAAGTTTGATGGCATAATGTGTAGTTTTCGACAAGACCTTTCCAACAAGCTATCACATGCCTAAAAAGAGGATTGTGTGCAAAAGTTACGACCCAGGGAAATTGTTGTACTAACTTACCCCAACGAGGCCCACATTACTTTTGGTGCTTCATCTCCTAGGTTTAGGTTTTTGGATGTCTAGGGTTTTTGCATTCATGTTTATTGTAAAAATGTCTTCAAAGCCTCATTGTACTCATGTTCTTATGAATGAACGTAGATGTCACATCTCTTCTCAGAGATAAGATGCCACCATTCTAGCAAGTTCATTCACTCTATATTTTTACAATCTTTGTACATTTCTTTCATTAATAGAAATGATTTGTTGTTGAATTTCTCTGTTTCTGGCAATATTTGTGTGTATTCCATTGTAATTCCTCTGCTTTCATTTCGTTCCGAAAATAATATGGATCAATGGTATTTGAGCAAGTTGCTCTTGATCGTTTTTCAGTGCATGTCCCCAACAAGGTCCAAGTATCACAAGTTGGGTATCGAGCTTGTCTCTGTTGAGGACAATCTCTCTCGCACGCCCAAGAAACCCTCCATGGCAGAAGAAAATAAAAACGATGAAGCAAAATATTTTATTAACATGTTGCTTGAGAAAGCTCTCGTGTGACAGAGGGACAACATGATAGAGAATTTTTCCCACATCCTTCAATGCCTTCCGATAGAAAAATGTGCATCTTCATCAAGTGGGAACTTTGGAGGAACCTCTCCCTTCAAGGTACAAGTTAATTTTGATATTCTCGTATTTGAAGGTCAGATAGATGCAGATGCTCTAGAAAAATGGTTAAATCTGATATAAGGTTATTTCATTGTTCACAATTTTTTCGACAGGGAAAAGATCACCTTCGCACTCCTCAAGGCTCTCCCCCATGTCAAACATTGGTGGGAAACTTATTGGGAGAAAAGTTCCACAGAGGAATCTGGAATATATGGGGCCGATCCCACTTGGGAGTTTTTGTGGATGCGGTCAAGGAACAATATTACCCTATTGATAACTATGAATACCAATACATGAGATGGACCACACTACGACAAGAGAGGGGAAAAACGGTGTCGGAGTTCACAAATATTTTCCATACCTTACGCACCAAGTTGGGTATCAAAGACTTCAAGTGAAATATGGTTCTGAAATACTGTGGGGATCTGCATAGGTACATCCAAACCAAAATGGATTTCCTAAACATCTCATCACTAGGAGTTGCCTATCGATATGCTATCAAAATTGAGCAGAAATTTAGGCACCAGAAAAAATGGGAGTCCGGGTCTACAAATCTGCAACAACCAAAGCATAATAAAGACGTTGTTGGCAGCAGGCTGAAGTGGAAAGAAGGACGATTGTGGGGAAAGAAAGCGTGCAGAAATTGAAGTAACAACTGGAGGAAAACGCAACACACGCGCATGCAAGAAGGTGTGCACAAGGAAAGTGACAGCTGGAAGGAAGAACAACACACGCGCATGGGAGGAAGACCTAATGTTGGTAGGGTTAGGGTTTTGGTAATATATTGTAAATGGCTGAAGAGACCAAAACATATAAATATAGATACTTAGGTATCATAGGGGGTTCTTCTTCTTGTGAGTTCAGTTTTGTATTGTTCCATCTTAGACATGTATGAATTAATGTGATATGTAATATGATTATGAACCATTTTTGTAAGTTGTTGATCTAGAGGGGAGGATAGAAGGAAGATCTAATGATTAGATAGTAGGTTGAGGAGCCTGGTGCGATCTAGTTTGCCTCATATAGATCTTACCCATCAGAGGATAATTGTAAGCGAGCGACGCCAGATATGCAAAACTACCATAATAAAAGAGGTAAGAGACAAATCTTTGTGGACGTAGCCCCAAGAGGGGGTGAACTAAGGTAACATCTGTGTAATAGGATGTATGCATGCATATCTTTACCGTCTTTTCAGTATTTATTTGTTATGATTAATGAATGAATGAGTTGTTACATTGCTTGATTAATTATTGTTGAGATATTGAGGGAATAAGTTGTGAATAACAGTAGGTTGAAATCACAAGTTATAATAAATGGTCCAGAATACAAATCCCATATCTTGCGCTCAATCCTAGGCTATAAACACATGAGTCTTACAACCACCCATTAAAGTTATCTCGGGTGAGAATGTGCGATGCATTCTACGTGCTGCGTTGCCTTCTGGTTTACCAGGAGGGTCGATAGTTTTAGAGGCTTTTATTGGAAACCCTTAAAGACATGAACCCTTTTGTTGGAAACAAAGTCTTTTTCTGTGATTTTCCGCATCTACTAGAGGAGTGGATACTAAGGTTGAAGGATAACCACGCGACGAACCGGATTCGACAGCTAGATTGGACCCAATACAGATTGGTCAGTTACAGTAGGTGAACAACAAATTCACCTGCGCAGTGGACTTTTGGCTTGACAGTATTGTGGCAGGCTTCATAACAGATTTTGTCATGGACACAACGAATTCATACAGCGTAGTAGAGCAAGGATTTCTACGCGAACCTCGAGGAAGGTACATTCAATCCCTGTATACTTCTATTAAGATACTGTTATATAACAAATGGGAAATGACAATGGAATCAGACAGCTAAACTTCCCTGCATGCATGGGGGAAGGGGGAAAGCACTGATAGAGTGAGGATAAATGGAAGGAGGGAAGGATAAAGGAAAGAAGGAAGAGGATCCCTTGGACCCGATCATGATGGACGACAACCAGATCAAGTGGATCTTGGCTTCAACGGGAAAGACGCATAGCGGAGCACCCTACCAATACAAGGTGAATACCAAGAAGAGAGCCATAGCCGCGAGGGAAGGATTGGCAAGCGATGAGGAAGAGGTAGAGGATCTTCAGGCTGTGGAGCAGATTGAGGAAATCCAGCGCGCAAAATACGAGAGGAAAACGAGAGGTCCAAGAACGGGAGGAGATGGTAGCCATCCTATCCATATTAATGTTAGTGTGGAACCCATAAACCCATGCGTGACTAATACACCAAAGAGAACACCACCACTTAGACAATCGCAGTTCGGAGGAAGTCCGACAGAAGGAAGTACATCTACATCAGGAACAACAACTAGAGGAGCCAGTTCAGGCAACACTAGTCAAGTATATACACCGCACGGAGGAGGCAGTAGTTCAGTGTTTAGAATGGCAGGACACGATCCTACCATCAAGTTACCATAATTTCAGGGAGAAGCAGCAGAAGACCATGAGAAGCACTTGTTCATTTGTGAAAACATCTGGGAAGCAAAACAGATCACTGATGAAGATACCAAACTCACGCAACTAGCCGTTATGTTAAGAGACCATGCACTAGATTGGTACATGATTCTAGACACAAACAGTGCCCCTAAAACATCCAGGACACTGGAAGACATTACGAAGTTGATGATTAATGAGTTCTAGAAGCTGAGTTCAGATGATCGGTACATGAACGAGATGATTGAAATAAGACAGAAACTGGGAGAGTCTGTATAGGAGATTGACCAGAGATTCAAGCGACTGGAGGGAAAGTTAAAATACCTCATGACCGATATGCAGCATCGACACCTGTTTGTCAATTCACTACTCCCACACTTAAAATACCCTTTACGACAACACAAATTTCAAACACAGACAGAGGCTCTGCAGGAAGCCTTGCAACTAGAAGAAAACCAGTACCAACAAACAGACCTAGCTATCGAAGAACTGAAGGAGGATTTGAAGAAGCTCATGTTCCAGCTAAACCAGAATAAGAACAAGGACAAACGAGAATCTGTTTGGTGTACCACATGCAGGACGGAAGGACACCACAATAACGAATGTCCAACGTTCGTGAAGTATATGGAAGCAAGAATGTCGAATCCATTACCAACGGGAGGATTATGGTTTGAAATATGCAAGAAACTGGGTCATGACCTATATAACTGCATGATGATGTAGAAATACCAGACATTTCCAAAGACTTCACATTGCACCTTTCGCAAGTCAGCGGGCCACGACGATAAATATTGTAGGACTATGGAGCTGATGTGAGAAAGGACATCAGATGCATATAGGGTACAGGCCATAATGATGACTGGGCAAGCAGCGCCACATTTCAATCAAGCCCCAATGCCATACACCACTGCGCAATAAAAGTATAATACTGTGCAACAACCATACAATAACACACAGTTGCAGTACAACCCGACACAACCTCAATACAATACCATGCAGTATAATCAGGCACCTCAGTATAACGTGTTGAGAGGTGATCGAGCAGGCTACATAGGAGGAGGACGAGCCAGAGGAGGTTTCAGATGAGGTAGAGGACTAGTCACATGTCACAATTGTCATCAACCGAGACATTATGCAAGGGAATGTCCACTTCCACCAGCAACTTGTATGTATTGTTGCGCATCAAACCATGATATAGAGGAATGTCCAACATTATTAGTGAATATTCAGGAAAAGAGGAACCAGAACAATCAGAATGTTCAGTGTATTTCAGTCAAAGCAAGGGATGAAGGACGAAATATCAACATAGTTACCCGTGGAGGAGCTAAAACAGGCACTTACGCAGTTTGACAAGAACCAGTGTAGAACCAATGGGTAAAAAAGAACACTAAACCAAGAAAGAAGTTCGACATGCAAAAGAAAAAGGAGATCTTTAAAAAGGCTAGACAACAATTTCATAAGGAGGACACAACATCAACCTCAATTGCGCAGCCACACAAGGAAGCACCAGAATATGAGATGCCTCCATCATTGGCTCATACCAATGAAATGCAGCCCACAGGACAAGTAAGTGAAATCAAAATCTTTTTGAAATCATGCGTAAAAGTATTAAGTGATCCATCATCTATGAAAATATTGCAAAACATCCTAGAAAAGTGTAGCAGCGAAATGGAGGGAAAGCTAGAACCTAAAACAATTAATCACCTACGCACAAAAAGAAGAACAAGTAGGGAATTTAGATTGAATGTTAACATTGGAGACTTCAATATGGGAGACATTATACTAGATCTAGTATTCAAAGTGAACTTATTACCAAAGAAGACATGGAAATGCATGAGAGATCCCACATTAGGATACTCACCTATTCAATTGAAATTAGCAAATCAACACAGATTCCTACCAATAGGTAGACTGAAAGGAGTGACAATAGATCTTGATGGAGTGTGCACTAAAGCATATTTCGAAGTCATTGAAATAGTGGACGACACAACACCTTACCTGACATTGCTTGGTCTGGATTGGGCGTTCGACAACCAGGCCATAATCAATCTGAAGACCAGGAAAATGACATTTGAGTCTAGAGAATATAGGGTCATCGCGCCATTAGACCCATCAGAAGGGGAGAGGTTTGTAGAACCTACTTGCATAGATTTAGAGGAAATTAGCCAGTTCTACAGGACAATTATGCGCGATGAGGATTATGTAAACCCAATTGCAGACGAGGTACCCAGTTTTTGGAGCATTACTTCATGCGCAACAGAATTGGACACCGGTTTAGAGAACTGGCAGCAGAGGCTACACGAGGTATCCACGCGAAGATGTGCAAGAATAGACCACACAGTAATATGGATAGGCACAAAAATCAGAGAACCACCCAACTTTCACGGAATAAATGATTTGGAAACATTCTTGACACAATACGAAGACATAGTATTAGAGAACCAGGGATTGTTAGCACTTGACTTAGCACTAAAGGCTACACCGACAAGATGGTGGAGCACACACAAAGAGACAATCACAGACTGGTACCAATGTAAGCGGTTACTGCGCATAAGGTTCGACACAGAATAGAAAAACAACCAACAACAGAAATATGAAGGACACAGAGCACCAATGGAACACATGGAGGCATGTAGAACGCTATGGAAAATGACACCACTAGAGGAATGGCCTCGTCACTTCATACATACTTTAGAGGGCATACCAGCGAATTGGTATACGGACCATGAATTACGCAAAGGAACTACGACATGGACGACATCACAACAAAATTTCACAGTCACTTTCTCATTCGAGCATGAGAACCCCAACATAAACGCAACCCTTAAATGGATCAGAGGACTAATATTCCTAAAAGAACCCGAAATAGAGTTTATCACAGAAGAGCAACAACGGAATAAACAAACAGTCAAGGAATTGTTGTCATGTTACCATGTACAGGATGAAGCACCAGACGAATACGATCCACGCGATATTCAGATCGAAGAAGTAGAAGGAGAAAGTGACGTGGAGGGCCCAACCATCGAATTAGAAGTCATTTCCATGCTAATCAAGGTAAAGAAAGTTAATATCGAGACAGTTGAATAGCCCAAAATGGCCAGCATTAGAGATTACTGGGATGATCAAATAGTAGAAAGTATCACAGAGTTGTTACGTGAATATAGTGATCTCTTTCCCACAACATTCACATAGATGAAGGGTATAGCTGGAGAACTAGGATAAATGAAGATACCACTCAGACCTGAAGAGATACCTATTAGACAACGACCCTACAGACTGAACCTATATATAAAAAAAAAAAGTTAAAGATGAGATCGACAGGATGCTCGAAGCCGACATCATAGAACCAGTTGAGGATTTAGAATGGATAAGCCCGATGGTAGTACATGAAAAGAAACAAGAAAGAGGGATAAGGATATGTGTTGACTTGAGGAAGTTGAACGATGCATGCCTACATAACCCGTTCCCTACACCGTTCACAGATGAAGTGTTAGATAACGTGGGAGGACATGAAGCTTACTCATTCACTGATGGACTCTCAGGCTACCACTAGATTAGGATAGCACAAAAGGACAGACACAAGACCACATTTGTGATAGAATGGGGATATTATCAATACATAGTCATGTCGTTTGGACTAAAGAATGCACCAATGATATTCTCCAGAGTAGTCATTGTCGCGTTTAAGGAATTCATCCATCAATTTCTTGAAGTATACCTGGATGATTGGACATTCTACAACCTATTGAAAAACCATGTGGAATTTTTACGAATGATGTTAGAAAGATGCAAATAGTTCCAGATATCACTGAATATCAAGAAATTCATATTTGGAACATCGTTTGGGATACTATTGGGCCACATAGTATGCAAACAAGGTTTATTAGTAGATTCGACAAAGATCGCATCCATTGTTAACTTCCCACCACCAAAAACAGTATGTCAGCTAAGAGAAACATTAGGACACACGGGATATTACAGGAAATTCATCAAAGGATATGCATAGATCACAACACCAATGGAAAATCTACTAAGGAAGGATATGAAGTTTCAGTGGAATTCCATGTGCATGTAGATGCATCATCGATAGCACTCAGAGCTATATTGGAGCAACCAGGAACAAGAGTCTTGGATCACACAATAGTGTTTGCAATCATAAATTTATTAGACTCGGAACATAACTATAACATGACAGAAAGAGAAGGCCTAGCCATGGTCTATGCACTACAGAAATTCAGACACTACTTATTGGGAAAGCACTTTAAAATGTTCACAGATCACTCAGCCCTGAAATACCTCGTCAACAAGCCAGTGTTGGGGGGGATAATCTGTCGATAGTTACTACTATTCCAAGAATTCGACTTTGAAGTAATAGTTAAACTAGGGAAATTGAACGCAGGACCTGACCACCTGTCGAGGGTCACAAATGGAGAAGAACCTACGAACTTAGAAGAAAACTTTCCAGATGCATAGTTATTATTAGTATAGATTTTTTATGAATACTTCGCAGATATCATTCAATACTTGAGTATAGGTACTGCACCACAAGACTATAGCACCGCGTAGAAGAAAAACCTAGTAGTCTGCATAGCCAACTATCAACTGATTGTCGGACAGTTATATAAAATGGGCGCAGATAGCATCTTGCGAAGATACACGTTAGAGCAAAAAAGACCAAGAGTCTTAGAAGAAACCCATGAGGGAATAACAGGAGGGAATTATGCGGGTAAAGCTACCGCGCAGAAGGTATTGCGCACATGACTATGGTGGAAAATGATTCACAGAGACTTGAAAGAGTACTGTCAAAGATATGATGTTTTTCAAAGGGTAGGAAAACCCAACAGAAGGGATGAGATGTCATTACGACCACAAGTAACTTTACAGGCATTTGACAAGTGGGAAATAGACTTTGTCGGACCAATCAACCTACCGGAAAAAATAACAGGGGCTAGGTACATTATTACTACGACAAAATATTTAAGAACATGGGCGAAATCTGCACCAGTAAAAGATTGCAGTTCAGAAACAGTAGCACACATTTTGTTTGAACAAGTAATCACTCGATTCGGGTGCCTAAGAGTTTTGATGAGCAACCAAGGCATGCACTTCATAAACAACACCATCCGCGCGATGACTGAAGAGTTTGAAGTCCATCATCAAAAGAGCACACTGTATCATCCAAAGGGAAATGGCACAGTGGAAGCCTTCAACAAGATTTTGGAGAACACACTAACAAAGATTTGTAACGTCAACAGAGATGACTGGGACCTCAAAGTACCAGCAGTATTATGGGCCTACAAGACTACATGTAAAAAGTTGACAGGGCACACACCATTTAAATTGGTTTACGGCCAAGAAGCAGTAGTGCCATTAGAAGTTTTAGTACCCAACCTGCATGTAGTAGCTATCACACAAATGACAAAACGAGGCATACCACAAGAGAAAATGAATAAGTTATTGACCATGGAGGAAAACCGAATCTTGGCAAGATTCCATCAACAAGTGCAGAAAGCAAGAGACAAAGCTTGGCACGATAGACACATCAAGAAGAAAATGTTCAAGGAAGGATATCTAGTATTGATGTATGAAAACAAATCGTTACAGCACCCAGGAAATCTTAGAATGCATTGGTTAGGACCATACGAAGTAATATCTATCATAGACGAAGGTGTTGTATAGTTAAGAGATTTAGCAGGTGCAAAACTCAAAGGAATGATCAACAGGAGCCGACTAAAGTTGTACAAGGACAGTCGACCACCCACCACGCAGTAAAAAAAAAAAGGAAACAAAACTAGAAAGGGCACAATACGCCAGATATAGAAAGGCCACGAGAAGTTAGAAACATGAATTCGGCAAAGGCAAGAACCCGTTACATGCAAAGGGAAACAAGAGGGAAAAATAAATGTGGCAAAAACAGCATGACAAGACGACACTAGGCGAAATTAAAGAGAGGCAAGGACCGATGGGACGACACATTAATCTCACCAATAGAACACGGGACAACAGGAGTAATGGTAAGTACAAAACCGCCGAAGATGCATTGAATCCACAATTAAGGTGCATTTAACCCATAACCAAGGAAGCGTACTCGACAAGCTTCATGGAAAACCATACAACACACGGATGCGGGATCCCATAGTCTATTCACGAAGACAGAGCAGACAAAGAAAGACATGTTAGAAAAACAGGACAGCGGAGCAATAAAATAAAACAAATGCGGAAACAAAACACAGAAGATACACAATACAATAGAGACATAGATTTACGTGGTTCACCCAGTATGGGCTACATCCACCAAATAAATTGCCAGGTCCTTCCTTTATTATTATCCAGCATATGAAGGGATACAACCTACAACAAACCTGCTGTAACTTCCTCTTCTTTCTCTCACAGTCTCCTATCTCAGAATACAATATTCTCCATCAACCATCATCGCAATACATTTCCCTCATAAAAGAGGGTTGCCTTCTAGGGCAAAAAAACCCGAACATAATCTCTATCGTTAGATCCGTGACCTTATATTGAACAGTCCAGATTTACAATGAAATTACAATATACATTTACAAGATAATTTTTCCTTCGGGGGCTTCGCCTCCGAACCCCCACTTGGGGCCCGCTTGCCCCCAATAGGGGGGATAGCCCCCCCAGACCCCACAGAGGAGGTACCCCCCCTCTACACACCCCCATGTGGAAGAGTGTACATACTTCTGGGGTGTAAATACTTCACGAGGTATAAACACGGCTGAAAGTAAAAGACCTCTAAATTAGGAAGATAATCAGGCTCCACAACCAACAATCTCCCACTTGGAGACTGATCTCAACAACTCCACCACTGTTGTATATGTTGGACTTTGAACCTTCTTGGACCTGGCAAATTTCTCATCTTCATCTTCATTTTTGAAGACCAACTGAAACTGAGCAGGAACTCAGTTTCTCTCTAGTTACTCCCTTTGTTAACATGTCTGTAGGATTCTGGCTAGTGTGTATCTTTTCCAACTTCAAATGTCCATCTTCCAAGGTGGATTGTATGAAGTGGTACCTCAATTGTATATGCTTAGTCTTCGAATGGAAGGCTGAGTTCTTTGCAAGATGAATTGCACTCTCACTATCACAGTACAACCTGCTATTCTCCTATTTCTTTCCCAATTCCTCCATAAACCTTTGTAACCAAATCATCTCTTTACTAGCCTCTGTAGCAATAACATACTCTGCCTCTGTTGTTGAAAGTGAAACAACCTTTTGCAGTTTCGGAATCCAACTTACTATTGTTCCACCTATAGTAAAAACATACCCTGTGGTGCTCCTCCTACTGTCTTTATCACCTTCCATATCTGAATCAACATATCCCTGTAGAAAAGTGTCTGAACCTCCAAAACATAATGCATGAATAGCGATACCTCTCAAATACCTGAGAATCCACTTTACTGCCTCCCAATGTTCTTTACCTGGATTGTTCATATACCTGCTCAAACCTCCCACTGCATGTGCAATATCTGGTCTTGTGCAGACCATTGCATACATCAAGCTGCCAACTGCTGATGAATAAGGGACCTTGGACATGTATTCTATCTCCTCCTGTGTCTTGGGACACATTTCCTTAGTTAATTTTAAATGGTTGGCCAAAGGTGTACTAACTGGTTTTGCATTCTGCATTCTAAACCTCTCCAACACCTTCTCTGTGTACTCACCCTGAGAC
>ML811706.1:103261-126955 GCA_009831015.1 Picea engelmannii | reverse complement strand
CGAGGGTTTTTCATACAATTTGGCCAATGCGTCCATCAAACCCTTTGTTGTCTTTTCTTTGGAAATATTGAAAGCCACCGACGCTGCCAGGCTCAGCCGTATCATTCCTAGAGCCTTTCTGTCAAGAATCTCCCATTCTTCGTCCTTCGTAGCCACCGGCTTCTTTGTTATTCCGCCCAATGGTAGGAATAGATCCTTCTGATATAAATAGTCTTCCATCTGCATCTTCCATAACTGGTAGTTTTGGCTGTTAAATTTATCGACCCTAAACTTTCCATCTTTCGACATTGCTCCCACTCGAACCAGGAACCCTCTTTTTCTACGAGTTACCTTTCGCTCTGATACCAGTTGTTAGAAAAACAGGATTGTGGAGCAATAAAATAAAACAAATGTGGAAACAAAACACAGAAGATACACAATACAATAGAGACACAGATTTATGTGGTTCACCCAGTGTGGGCTACGTCCACCAGAGAAATTGCCAGGTCCTTCCTTTATTATTATCCAACATATGAAGGGATACAACCTACAACAAACCCACTGTAACTTCCTCTTCTTTCTCTCACAGTATCCTATCTCATAATACAATATTCGTCATCAACCATCGCCGCAATACATTTCCCTCATAAAATACGGTTTCCTTCTAGGGAAAAAAATCCCTAACATAATCTCTATCGTTAGATATGCGACCTTATAATGAACGATCTAGATTTACAATGAAATTACAATATACATTTACAAGGCAAATTTTCCTTCGGGGGCTTCGCCCCCGAACCCCCGCAGAGGGGGTACCCCCCTCTGCACTCCCCCACGTGGAAGAGTGTACATACTTTTGGGGTGTAAATACTTCATGGGGTATAAACACAGCTGAAAGTAAAAGACCTCTAAATCAAGAAGAGAATCAGGCTCCACAACCAACACGACAGAGACAAAAGAAAACAGAGAGAGTTCACGGAGACCACAGAAACCATTTGAGACTAGCCGCCATTTGATACTCACCACGATGGCACCACCCAAGAAAGAAGAAGTGAACCAGACCGCCAGACAAACTAGAGTTCAAACAAGGTCACGAGGACAGGCTGAAGAAGGTGAACAACAACCGCTAGAGGTCGTCAATATTGACGAAATCCAATCCCTAGAGAGGATACCAGTACAACCCACACAAATACTGGAATAAATATAGTAGTCGGGAGTGGAGGCCACCAATGTAGATACGGTTGTAGCGGCATAGGAACCGAAAAACCAGGAAGTAGAAACCCAGAAGGAGGTGCAACCAAAGAATACAAAATTAGCTCTGAAATATAATGGCACAACGTCGAATCCAACAATAGCAGTGGAGACAAATGAGTTTCAAACGACCATCTCAGAACACCCAGTAGGGGAGATCGCAGACGATGTCTCGGCTTGGCCATAATGGCATACAGAGGGACAACCGGAAGTCATTGGAACTTCGAGCCAGCCACCGCAGCCAAAGGACAATATACAGATACCAAGTTCACCCCGCAAGAAACATGCAACAAAAATTGTTCTACCACGCATACCAACTGGGGTATAGGTAGGACCAGAGCTACTGGATCACGTCGGGAAGCTCAAATAATCAGACCATGATGTAGCAGACAAAGTCAAGTTCCCAAAACTTGCACAGAGGGTCTTTATACAAACCATAGGCACCACTCATCTTTGAGAACCGATTAACCAACCATACCAGTGGGAAACTGAGATGGAGAAAACATGAATCTTAGGTCTGTTGAACCTACCACATTTTGGCAGAGGCCATAACGCAACAACATGCATCAATCAGTTGTTAGCAGTCACACATGGAGGGGACATATGGCTAGATAAACCCGTCCCCATAACTGTTGAGCTTATTGCGCAAATAACAGGCTTACCAATTCACGGTATGGATCTCGCGTTGGTGTTGGACGACAAACCCAAGGAGAAAGCACTGGTGGAAGAAATGAAGAAGAAGTATGGCACCGCCAAGGGGACGAGAGGCATCATCATCAAATGAATCAACAATGCAGCCACACAATTGGGCACAAAAATCTTAGCTTGCAAGTTGCTAAGAAAATGTCGCAGGGAGTAAGTACCAGCTAGAATCATTGCAGTTGCAGCCCAGTGTGCAGAAGGCACCTCAATGAGATGGGCGCCATACTTATTGAACTTATTCCTAGAGGACTGCAAGGATGCGCAGGACCTAGGTACAGAGTTCCACTACTCATAGTTGATTACTTTAATAGTCTTCATGGGATGGTGAGAACCGGGCTATGTCATTTTTTGTACCAGAGGGAGCGAGGTATCTATTGTTGAAATCAAGGTCGAACGCCATGTATAAGAGAGAGAATGGGATCATATTTGAAGCATACCTACGATACATACAGGAAGCCATCAACTGATCGTGGAGCATAACATCCGAGGTTGTCGTGTGATATGCGGACATCACCACACGACAAGAAATGTGGATAAAGGCAAGGTAGGATCCGACTAAACAATGGCTACATATGTGTTACTACATTACAGAGGGATATATCGATATGGTCATCAGTGAATGGCCTGTCGAATAGAATATTCCATCCATCACCTGGGAAGTGTCGGAAAGAACAGCAGAAGGAGAGGCAGAGTAGGGGTAAACACAGCCTCCAGAAATCCAAGTGCCCAAGCGACCAAAAACAGGCCAAGGCAAGCCAAAACAGACAGACGAAGGACCAAAGAAGATAGGAACCTAGAAGGGGAAGAAGGAGAATACACAGCCGACCAAGGAATAACAAAACAGATTGAGGGAGCGCAGGAGACCACCTCAAATCCCAACACACGTGAACCAGGGGGAAATAAGATACCAACCACGCAAGTAGGAGACACGTGCAAGAATTCAAAGGCACAACAAGCACCGCCAGAATACACGATTACAGAGGATGATGGGGACATGATCGCTCGAATGGTCCAGGATTGTCTACCCGAGGACTTCGACCATGCAACACATCACAGGGACAAACTGCAAAAAGAGTTTGCAGAAATGGGACAATTCCTTAAGAAATTTGGGGAGGTACAAATAGCAGGTAGCAATAGGAGCATAGAGCCATCAACAACACAGACCAACGAAAGAGTGGAGGTAGAAGAATGATATCTAGTCCACTCATTATCACACGCAAACACAACGGTCTACATCACACCTAGCATGCTGCGCATGGATGAAATCATGGGGCAGACACCCTTGAAGGATTTAAACCACATCCAATTGGTCTCGACGTGGATTCCATCAAGGGAAATACACAAGTTGCAGGTTAGCGTCGACCACGAGGTACAATCTCACGCACACAGAAACTTAGTCGAATTACAGCAAGCATCAAAGAAGCGAGAGGCACTGGAAAAAATTTGTGAGCAAGCCAAGTTCGAAACTCAGGAGGAAAAAGAATGCAGGAATGAATTGGAACAACGACTCAGAGGAATTTTTTAGAAACTCCCAAACACCGTGCAAGGGAACGAACTTCCAGTAGCAAAAAAGATTGATCATATTGCGTAGGCCATCGAGCAATATCAGAAGGAGATCGATAATCTCTGAGAAAAACTCATACCCACCACTCCACCGACAATAAAGGAGTAAAGGAAGTAGGAAGCAACATCGCAGATGCAAGAGATAGAGAAGCAGGTTAGCATATCAGCCGACTTGTTCGATAAAGCAACGCAACTTTGGACAAGGTTGGAGGAATATTGATCCGTAAGACCTCAACTTATGTGCTTTTAAAGTTTGAAAAGAATGCTCTTATTTGAATTTCATTACCACAGGAAAAGAACTTGAACAACATGAATAAAATCTTATAATCTGAAATGGAAACAGCTGGAACAGAAAATGAAAACACAACAAAACGAAAACACAACAAAAGAGAGTCTCAAAACACTGAAATTGTTAACGGAGTTCACCCCTTCTATGGGCTACGTCTTCGAGTCCCTCTCCAATGGGTACCGATCCAATATTAGCTTCAAAATGGTACATAAATGGCTGGAATCAACTTCAACAACTATGAACAGAAAGTTATGCAAAGCCTTCAAGACTACGTTTCTGGAAATTACAAAATGGTCTTCACAATACAAACAACCACTTAATGACATAGTAGTCGACTTGGAAAACAACAGCATCTGGACTTCACAGCTAGAAAAACCCTCTCCCCTCTGCGTACTGGTTGAACAATGGCTATATATCTTACAGCTCCATCCCGATTCTATTCCTCGTTCATTAGTTCCAACTGCGAAATGCCCATCAAGCAACAGAAAGATACTTGAACGTGGATGAAACTCCTTGAAATGTGGCCAGATTCCTGTTTATTAAAGCGTTCAGTGGGAGGTTCGTCCACGGGTTTGACTCATTTTAGTATAACAGACGGTATCTTTTCCATTATGGTTTTAACCATATTGCTAACCGCCAACCATTTGTCGTTTGATGGTGCACAATAAACATTTAATGTTATATTAAACCGTGTGAGCTCGAGCTGACCGTCAGGACTGAGCCAACTAACCGTGAGATGTTTTCCATATAATTTCAGACCATATAATAATAACCATTGTACCATTGGATCAGTATATACTTTTGAAGATGAATAACCCTTCGGATCATTCCTCCCCATTGGAGAGCTTTTGGACCACCAAAAGCCTGAATTATTCAGCAAGTAAGTGAGGGTACAGCTCCCTCACTTTTCCAATCTCCATCCATCTTGCCTTGCTAGGATGCATGCCTTTAAGCCCCACTCGAAGGTACTCAGCATTCCCTCTTCGTGAAGTCCTTATATTTCTGTCAAGAATAACATCATCTTGCAACTCTTTCATATATTCAGGTGCCATATCATCAACTAAAGGAATCTGTATGTTAGTTTCCTCATCCATGATCATAGGAGGCTCATACAGTTTAAGATTCTCAACATTGACAACTGAATAAATTTGCATGTATGGAGGTAAATTCAAGCGAAAAGCATTAGTACCGATCTTTTCTGGAATCTCAAAAGGACCATACCTGATAGGCTTAAGATTTTTACCTTCAACTTTCAGTCTTTCTTTGGTAATATGTAGCCAAACTCGGTCTCCAACCTGAAATTTATGATCAACTCGATACTTATCATGCCTGGCTTTATAGTTTGACTGGCTCTTCTCCAACTATTCCTGAACTGCCTACTGCACTGCTTGGATTCTCTGAATGAATCTGAGAGCTTTATCTGCATCATGATGCCCATCCACTGCATATTTTCCAAAAGAGAAGTCCATCGGTGTTTTAGGCAGATAACCAAAACACGTTTCAAAAGGAGATTTATTCGTGGAAGAATGAATTGCATGATTGTAAGCATGCTGCATATACGAAAATTGCTCATCCCATAGTTTAGGATGTTTACTACAATAGCCTCTGAGCAGCTGAACCATTGTTCTGTTCACTACCTTTGTTTGCCCATCAGTCTGTGGATGAAAAGTTGTACTTTTATTCAGTTTAGTATCCATGAGCTCCCATAATGTTGACCAGAATTCTCCCAAGAACCGGGAATCCCGATCAGAAACAATAGACATAGGTAGCCCGAAATGTACCCAAACATTCTGAAAGAAAAGATGAGTTGTTTGTTCAGCAATGATCTGCTTATTACATGGCATCAAGATACACATTTTGTTGAATCTGTCCACAACAACATACATGTAATCATGCCCTTTTCTGGACATAGGTAGTCCTCCGACAAAGTCCATAGAAATGCTTTCCCAGGGACGAGAAGAAACTGGAAGAGGTGTGTACAGACCCAATTTCCGATTGATGGGCTTGCTTGTGGCACACATAACACATCCTTGTATGTACTTAGCTACATTTTCTTGCATCTGAGGCCAATAACAGTGATTTTGTAACACAGACAATGTTTTACTTACTCCAAAATGTCCTGCAATCAACGAACTGTGTGCTTCTCGAATCACATGCGCTCTCTCTTTTTCCGGAATACACAGTTTACCGAGATGATATAGGAGCTGATCATGCACATAATAGTTCTCTTCCTATTTACGATGTTTCAGTGATGCATATACTTTCTGAAAATATTTATCTTCAGCATACTGTTCGATATAACTTTCATGTGTTAACAAGTTGTTCTGAAGAATGATTGAAGCATTTGTAGGCGGCCTCGATAACATGTCTGCTACTTTATTGTGAATCCCCTTTTTATATTTAATTACAAGATGAAACTGCTGTAAAAATCCCATCCAACGTAAATGACGACTTTTTTGTACCTTAGTTTGAGATTGTAAGTATTGAAGTGGCTGATGATCAATATGTATAATCGTTTCTTTACCCATTAAGTAATGTGTCCACTTCTTCACACTCTGTACTAAAGCATACAATTCTTTGTCATAAGTCGGATAGTTACTCACCGCAGTAGAGAACGTTTATGAATGGTAACAGACTGGCTTCCTCCCTTGCATCAAAACGGCTCCCATGGCAAAACCGCTTGCATCTGTTTCGATTTCAAAAGGCTGTTGTAAATACGGCAACGTCAGAACTGGGGTTGTGCTAATCTTTTCCTTCAAAGTGTCGAAGGCTCTCTGGTGCTTGCCTCCCCACTGGAAAATTTCTTTAACACTTGTCAACGCATGTAACGGTGCAACTATAGACGAAAACCCAAAAATGAATTTTCTCCAATATTGGACCGCGCCTAGGAAACTTTTGATTTCTGTAACAGTGTTAGGTCGTGGCCAGTTTACAATAACAACTACTTTGGCTGGGTCCATGCGCAGGTGGCCTCCACCAATTATATGGCCTAGATATACTAAAGAGGTCTTAGCAAACTCGCATTTAGACATCTTAACATAAAGCTTTTCTTTCCTCAGTACATCTAGAACTTTCTTTACATGTAAAATGTGCTCCATCCAGGTTTTGCTAAACACAAGGATATCATCCAAGTATACGATTACAAAATCATCAATAAAGGGGCGAAAAGCATCATTCATGACCCGCATAAAAGTAGCAGGTGTGTTGCATAGCCCGAAAGGCATTACAAGCCATTCATACAAACCCTGTTTCATTTTAAAAGTTGTTTTCCAAGCATCATTCTCAGCTACATGGATTTGATGATACCCACTACGCAGATCTAATTTAGTAAAGTAAATTGCATGTTTTAATTGTTCCAACAAATCATCAATACGAGGAAGAGGATACCTGTTCTTAATGGGGATTTTGTTAAGGGACCTGTAGTCAATGCACATTCGCCAAGACCTGTCCTTCTTTGGAACCAAGACTATAGGAGAGCCACAGGGAGAAGTGCTTGGCCGAATGACCCCCTTCTCAATCAGCTCCTTAACTTGCTTCTTGATTTCCTCATTCTGCATAACAAACATCTGGTACATGGCTATGTTCGGAAGTGGCACATCCTGCTGCAACTGTATCTCATGCTGAATCTCTCTCTTTGGTGGTAACCCCTTTGGATCATGAAACAAATCACCATACTCAGAAATGATTTCAATTAGTTTAGATTTATGTTTAGGATCACACCCTTCAAAAGATTTAGAGATCTCATCATTCTTTCTTAACCATCATTAACACAAAAATCTTACTAGCATTTACCAACCTCTTCATTTGTCCTGGAGAAACTATTGCGAGATTCGTTCTTGTCTTATGTGCTCGTACAATATATTCCATACCATCTTTTAAAACATGATACTTATTCTTCTCTCTATAAAAGACTGCTTTACGGTCATACAAATATGGACTCCCAAGTACAATCCCACAAATTTCAAGTGGTACTACATCTAGTTCTACCTCATCCATGAACTTTCCAGTAATTGCAAACTTCAATACACATTTCTTTGTGACATGCAATTGTGTATCATTAGTAACCCAATCAAGAGGATAGGGTTTTTCATGAGGCATAGTAACTAAATGTAATTTCTTAACCACTTCTTCTGATATCAAATTTACTTGTGATCCACTATCAAACAATGTATCAATCTTTGTGTGATTTGCTATGACTCGAACATGAAACAGTGCACTTCTAGATTTATCATTATTCTTAGAAGTAGATGGCAGATTTGTACTTGCACAAGAACTTGCTTTTGCATCAATGGGAAGTGAGATACCTTTATTCTTACCCTGAATTCCGACAGTTGTAACCTTCATTTCATCACCTGAGTCGGATCCCAAGTCTTGAATAACTGCTACAGTAGCTTTGGATTTTCCTTTATCTTTGTTTCCTCCGTACCTCTTTGGCCTTAACTTCGGATGAAGCTTCCAGCACTTAGATACATCATGTCCCTTCTGACAATGCGAACATGTAGGCTTTTCACCCTCTTTCTTAACAATAGCCATCTTCTTTTTCCCCTTATCTTTACCTTTCGATTTGCTGTCAAACTTAGATGATTTCTTCACAAAAGTATCATTAGCATGCTTTCCCCTAGCTTCTAAATGCATGGCTTGAACACATACATCATCTAAGCTACTAGGGTTAAACATCAACAAAGTATGTCTTAAATATGAATGCATGCCACCAATGTACTTAAGAAGAGTCTCATGCGTATCTAAAGAAACATTCAATGCAATAGCCTTCTTTCTGAATTTATGAGTATAATCCTGAATATTTTGTCCTTTAGCTTGTCTAAACGTTTGCCAATTCATAGTTAATTGTTGTGTATGGCCTAAAGGATAAAATTGCTTTCTCAATACCTCAATGAAATCATTCCAAACTGAAATAATTTTACCATTTTTGTGAAGATCTTGTTGAATCTTGCTCTCCCACCAAGTAAGAGCCATCCCACTCATTCTCAAAGTGGCCAATTGAATCTTGGAAGGGTCATCATTAATGCCCTGCACCCTACAATAGACTTCAAGTTGCTTGATCCAATTGTCTAACTTTTCAGCATCTAAATCTCCATTATAAATTGGTAATTCAAATTTCACATCCAATTTGAAATATGGCATATTAGCATTTGCATTATTCGAATGAGAAGTATGAGAAGAAGAGAAAGTCTGATTAGTTTCAGGAGGATCACCATCACCTACTACTCCTTTGCCCTTTTCTTCCTTCTTCACTTCTGCATCTTTGGATGAAGATTCTTCTTCTTTCTTCTTCCTTTCTGCTCGCTCATCGAGTAGAATTTCCATCATGGCTTTCATGCTGATAAAAGCCTCCAGAAACTCAGTTTCGGAAACAACAGGATTTTCTCGTTTTGTATGTCCTTCTTCTTCCCCTCGTGGAGAAGACATGGTTGTTCTTGAAAATGTCCTCCTCGAGCCAATCTCAGGTTCACCTTCTACCAGTTCTCCTTCACCAAGCTTAGATTTGGACCTGGTAAGCATTCACAAACTAGCACCAGCAGTTAACTTGCTCTGATACCATAATATGATCTGTAAGACCTCAACTTATGTGCTTTTAAAGTTTGAAAATAATGCTCTTATTTGAATTTCATTACCACAGGAAAAGAACTTGAACAACATGAATAAAATCTTATAATCTGAAATGGAAACAGCTGGAACAAAAAAGGAAAAAATGAAAATGAAAACACAACAAAAGAGAGTCTCAAAACACTAAAATTGTTAACGGAGTTCACCCCTTCTGTGGGCTACGTCTCCGGGTCCCTCTTCAATGGGTACCAATCCAATATTAGCTTCAAAATGGTACATAAATGGTTGGAATCAACTTCAGCAACTATGAACAGAAAGTTGTGCAAAGCCTTCAAGACTACGTTTCTAGAAATTACAAAATGGTCTTCACAATACAAACAACCACTTAATGACAGAGTAGTCGACTTGGAAAACAACAGCATCTGGACTTCACAGCTAGAAAAACCCTCTCCCCTCTGCGTACTGGATGAACAATGGCTATATAGCTTACAGCTCCATCCCGATTTTGTTCCTCGTGCATTAGTTCCAACTGTGAAATGCCCGTCAAGCAACAGAAAGATACTTGAACGTGGCTGAAACTCCTTGAAATGTGGCCAGATTCTTGTTTATTACAGCGTTCAGTGGGAGGTTCGTCCACGGGTTCGACTCGTTTTAGTATAACAGATGGTATCTTTTCCATTATGGTTTTAACCATATTTCTAACCACCAACCATTTGTCGTTTGATGGTGCACAATAAACATTTAATGTTATATTAAACCGCGTGAGCTCGAGCTGACCGCCAGGACTGAGCCAACTAACCATGAGATGTTTTCCATATAATTTCAGACCATATAATAATAACCATTGTACCATTGGATCAGTATATACTTTTGAAGATGAATAACCCTTCGGATCAAATATCCATAGGTTCAACGGTGGGACAAGGAAGAGGAAAGGATCAATGCAGTGATCCAAGAGCTCAAGCATAAGCAGAAGACCATATCAATCCCAGAATGTGTCAAAGGGATGCAGGAGATTAAGAAATTGCAGGTAGAGATAATCTCTACGCAAACCCAGAAACAAGAGCGTCAAGCTCAAATGGAGCCATTACAGGAACAGGTAGTAGAAGTACTAGCACAGGCAGAGGAAGGTAAGACACAGATAGCAAAGACCTAGGCAGAATGCATAGGATTTCTAAGCGATGAAGTGGCAGTACAGGTAGTGGACACAATCAAGAATAAGACTGCACACGCACTGACACAAACAGTAGAGCTCAAGGAAAAGTTCCAGACGATCACCAAGGAGATTGAGGAAGCTCAAAAGGATTAGGTGGCTCGGGATGAGCCACATGTCAGTGTTGGGGGCCTATTGGCAGTAGTCCGAAGTGGAAAGAAGGACGATCATGGGGAAAGAAAGCATGCAGAAACTAAAGTAACAGCTGGAGGAAAACACAACATGCGCGCATGCAAGAAGGCATGCACAAGGAAAGCGACAGCTATAAGGAAGAACAACACGCACGCATGGGAGGAAGACCTAATGTCAGTAGGGTTAGGGTTTTGGTAATATATTGTAAACAACTGAAGAGCCTGAAACATATAAATATAGATACGTAGGTATCATAGGGGGTTCTTCTTCTTGTGAGTTCATTTTTGTATTGTTCCATCTTAGACATGTACGAATTATTGCGATATGTAATATGATTATGAACCATTTTTGTAAGTTGTTGAGTTGGAGGGGAGGAGAGAAGGAAGATCTGAGGATTAGATAGCAGACTGAGGAGCCTGGTGCGATCTAGTTCGCCTCATATAGATCTTACCCATCAGAGGAGTATTGTAAGCGTGTGACGCCGAATATGCAGAACTACCATAATAAAAGAGTTAAGAGCCAAATATTTGTGGACGTAACCCCGGGAGGGGGTGAACCAAGATAACATCTGTGTAATGGGATGAATGCATGCATATATTTACCGTCTTTTCAGTAGTTATTTGTTATGCTTAATGAATGAATGAGTTGTTACATTGCTTGATTAATTACTTTTGTGATATTGAGGGAATAAGTCGTGAATAACAGTAGGTTGCAATCAAAAGTTATAATAAATCGTCTGGAATACAGATCCCATATATTGCACTCAATCCTAGGCTGTAAACACATGAGTCTTACAACTACCCATTAAAGCGATCGCGAGTGAGACTGCGTGACGCATTCTACGTGTTGTGTTTCCTTCTATTTTACTAGGAGGGTCGATATTTTTAGAGGCTTTTGTTGGAAACCCTTAAAGACATGAACCATGGGTCAATAACTCGGTTGATAGAGTAGAGCCAACAAGTAATAACCAACAAACGTACCTAACCAACAACCTCCTGACAACCGGTCCAAGACACAGGGAAAGAAGGGTAAGGGAAAGAAGAAGAATGACACTTGGAAGTGGAGCAACTTACACAAAATCCCTTGGCACAACACTAATGAATGTCACTCAAAATAGTCATTGGTGGCCAAGATCAAAGACAAGGAGTTGAACCCTGATTTAGAATCTGATCCAAAAAATAATGAAAAAAGGCAGATCATCAACGCAAACCCCACTGCTACCGTCACGACTGCAACAATTCAACCAAAAGAACTAGCAAATCTTGAAGAGGGGGAGCGCCTCTTCCATTCAATGATATGGGTGAAAGGGACCCCGTTGCATTTCACTGTTGATAGTGGAATCCATAAGAACCTCATCTCAGTTGAGGTCGTCAAAGAGTTGGGATTGTCGACAACACCACACCCACATCCTTACAACATTGGGTGGCTTTGCCAGGGACGAGATCTTTGTGTTAGCCAGTAGTGTCGCGTGTCCTATGGCATCCATCCCTTCAAGGATGAGGTAGTGTGTGATGTTTCCCTCTTGATTTTTGTGATGTTGTTTTGGGCCAACCATATATGTGGAAACGTCATGTTGTTTATGAGTCTTGACCCCATAGTGTCATTATTACTCTGGGGGTCATCTCTACAAGATACCAGAGTTAGTTATGACTATTGTTCCTCCAAAAACGTGTCGCAAGGTAATATCTCATACTGCTAAATTCATCCTCTTCACAATCTATTCAAAGGATGAACAGAAGGCCACTGCAACCAATGCAGCCTCAACACCTTCTATCTAGCAGAAGCATATTACAGAAGGGAAAGAAGATATTTCTTCTTCACCTCTGATGGTGCCTACACAATGCCCCACCAATCCAATATACAACAGGTTGGTTGAACAGATTCAACCCCACCAACAACAGGTTCATGATAGCCTTCCACAAACCAAGCAGCACAACTTCTCTATCAAGGCAAGCAACTCACCAAGATTTAGATTCAACAAATGCTTTCCCATATTCCCCGGGAAATCAATGCAATGGAGACCATTGCTTCCTAAGGGGGGAGGATTGATCTAGGTGGATATTGGTGGCTTCCCACATGTTCCAAATTCCACTTGGTTCATCTTGACAGTTTTCAGTTTAGCACGTTTCTCTGTAATGGTGACATCTCTTTCTAATTGTGGATTTTTCACTTTTGGGGATGTCTTGAATCCTTATACAACATCTAGGTGGATATTGGTGGCCACCCACCTATTCCAACTGGCCTATTTTGGCAGTTTTCATGTTAGTACATCTTTTTGTACTTCCGGGGCCATTTTGAAGCCCTACACAACATTTTTTGGGCTTTCCACAGTTAAATTTTGACAAATTCAAAGTTTTATATAGTCAAATTTTTATGGCATAATGTGTATTTCTCGAAAATACCTTTACAACAAGCTATCACACGCCTAAAACGAAGATCGTATGAAAAAGTTACGACCCAGGGAAGTTGATGTACTAACTTACCCCATCGGGGCCCACATGACTTTTGGCGCTTCATCTCCTAGGGTTAGGTTTTTGGATGTCTAGAGTTTTGGCATTCATGTTTATTGTAAAAAGGCCTTCAGAGCCTCATTGTACTCATCTTCTTGCGAATGAGCGTAGTTGTCACATCTCTTCTCAGAGATAAGTTTCCACCATTCTAGCGAGTTCATTCACTCTATATTTTTACAGTCTCTGTACATTTATTTCATTAATAGAACTCATGTATTGATGTATTCCTTTGTTTCTGGAAATATTTGTGTGTATTTCATTGTAATACCTCTGCTTTCATTTCATTCCGAAAATAATCCAGATCACTTTGGCTTCTTTGGAGTTGATGGCATCTAGTGGCATAATGCCATCAATATATTGTATCCATGAGAGGAAAGCTTCAAGCATTTGAGTGAGCCTTGATTAGTATCTACCTTCAAGAAGCAACCTGAACCTTATGCCATGATGAGGAAAAGGAAGGGGGAGAGAGGACCAACTCGGGAAATCCGTCTTGAGAGATTGAAGAAGGTATAAGGAACTCCATTGCAAAGAATAAATAAGAAAGAAAATAACACTATATTTGTAATCCAACAAATCCAAGTTGTTGAGAACCAAAAGCCTCAAGCATTTTGACCATGAAGATTCAATTTAGCCCAACAAATGCTTTTGACATGTCTAGTTTAATCATCATAGTAGGGTACTTGTTGTATTTTACAAGGTGTATAATCTCGTTCACCATAATGATTCATCTAGAATTTGTCTACCCTCAATGTATGCTCCC
Source organism: Picea engelmannii (assembly GCA_009831015.1). Classification (NCBI taxonomy): domain Eukaryota; kingdom Viridiplantae; phylum Streptophyta; class Pinopsida; order Pinales; family Pinaceae; genus Picea; species Picea engelmannii. Next base: position 112,994 of record ML811706.1, on the reverse strand, counting down.
TACTCTTGCAAGATGAACTTATCTCATGTTGGATTTTAGATGATTATAAATGACCTTGGAAATGATTTTAAATGTGACATTGTAAAGAGATATGGGCTTGAATTTATTGGCCGAGGATGCTTCACCTTATTTGGGGATGATAGTAAGAAAAGTGGTAATGAGAGTTTTGGGGACTCCCCCAACTCTTCTTGAGACTTTCATTATTTCACAACCATCTTTACCAATTGTTTGTTAGTAGGATTGAAAAAAGTTAGCAGTGAAGTTGTCCCAACATGGTGCCTTTCTTGTAGCCATATATTTGACCTCTCCTTCAACTTCAACAAAGGATATCATACTCATAGACATAGTTACCAATTTAATGAGAACCCTCAAGAGTTATATCTTTTTTTATAGGTCACATTTAGTCACAATTTTTTCCCTTGTTTCGAAAAGTGATGTTACCAATAACACCCTTTTTTGGAGTGGAGGCGGGGGGGGTAAATTTACCACTTGTCACAACCATGTCCTTAACAACCTCATAATGTTTCCAATAAGAACCTTAAAATCAACCCTGAATTGAAAAGTGACACCAACAATAGCACCTAGTTTTTTGGGGGATCAAAATTAAAACTTGTTTGAAACCGTGGCCTTAACAATTTGTACCGTTGAAACCAAAATATTAAAATCAACACTTGAATCGAGAAGTGGCATTCCTAGTAGCACCCTCCATTTTTTTCAAGGTCAAAATTCCAACTTTTGTGAAACCCATGGCCTTGACAATTAATACCCTTGCAACCAAAATCTTAAAATCAACCCCAAAATCAAAAGAGGTGCTACCAATAACACCCCCACCACTTTATATATATATTTTTGAACTTAAAATTGAAACATTTTTGAAGCTATGACCTAAAGGCCCAGTGTATGCAAACAAAGTCATAAAAAAAGAAGAAAGGACTCAAAAAATAAAAAATAAAAAATAGAGATAAAGAAATGGAGAAAAAACAAAAAAAGAAAATAAATAAGTAGAAAGAACAAGTTTTTTCCAATAAAAAAAAATAGCGTAAAAAAATCCTCCCTACCCTTTTCCTAATTGTTTAAAAGAAAAAAATAATATTTTTTTTAAACCCACATTTAAAACAAATTTTAGGAAAAAAAAATAAGAATATGAATATATATGATGATGATGATGATTAACGTTCACTGAGACCAATTGGTTTATTGGACCCTAGAAGGTAAAAGATTACTTCAAATTATTTAAAATTGTATTACTATGCTCAAAAAGCATTGAAAGAAGCATTATATAAAGTTTCCTATAAATTTTATTTCACTTGAAAAAAACAATTTGGTTTAAATGTGGTTATTAATTTATTTTTAATTTTTAAAACTATTTTTCAAGTATTTTTTTCTTTAAAAAAATAGGAGGAATTTGGTTTAAATGTGGTTATTCATTTTTTATTTATTTTTTAACTATTTTTAGGTATTTTTCTAAAAGAATTACGAGGAGGGTGAATAGGTTTTTTTATATATATTTTTTAATTATTTAAAATGTTTTTCAAGTTAATTTTTATCGAAAAAATATATATTATTCCCCTCATTTTGGGGTGTTTACTCATTTTTTTTCATGTCTTTCTCAATATTTTTCCTTTATTTCCTTTTTTTAAGATTTTGTTTGCAATGGCATTGGGATTTTAGGTCACGGTTTCAAAAATGTTGCAAGCTAAAAAAAAACAAAGGGTGATGGGGGTGCTACCAATAACACCTCTTTTCAATTCGAAGGTTGATTTTAAGACTTTGGTTGCAAGGGTACCAATTGTGAAGGACATGGGTTTTGAATATGTTGCAATTTTGACCTTGGAAAAAAGGTGGTTCTACTAGGAGCATCATTTTTTTATTATGGGTTTGATTTTAAGCTTTTAGTTGCAATAGTACAAGTTGTTAAGGTCATGGTTTCAAATAATTTTTAATTTTGACCTTGAAAAAAAAGGAGTGCTACTGTTGGCACCACTTTTTGATTCGAGGGTTGATTTTAAGGTTCTTTTTGGTAACATTACAAGGTTGCTAAAGACATGATTGCAAAAGGTGGTAATTTTAACCCCCCCTCCCCACCCGGGGACTAAAAAAAAATGTGTTATTGATAGCACCACTTTTCGAAATAAAGGTTGATTTTGGTGTTTTTTACCCAAATTTATAGGGTTTTAGAGCTAGAGTTATCGTTTTAAGGTCATAGTTCTCATAAAATTGGTAACTATGTTCATAAGGAAAACATTTTGCTCGCAAAAAACTAGGATAGGTATGTGGTGGTAATGGTCTCAATTGCCTAGCTTCAATATTTGACCAATTCAGAGAGAATATTATTAAAATAGTTCCCAAGTTGTCTTTCTATATCACTATGTTTTTCTACCTTGTTTCCTTTCTCATCCTTGAGGATGTAGATTTTATTGAGGTTTCTAGTGGTATGATAAAGCAATTGCATGCTTTTGTCCTCATCCCTCGACCATCTTTCCCTAGACTTTTACTTCTAGAGACATTCTTCCTATTTCTTTTTTGTGTCAATTATTTCCCATAGCTTGGATTCTTATAGGGAGCACCCTCCAAAATGCCTCTTTCCATGCTCTACTTCTTGAGGGTGGCCATTTATTCTCTAGTTGCTACTTGTCTTGAAAGATATTACCAAATCCCTCTTTGTTCCATTTCTTCAGTTTGGTATTGGCACTTTTATATTTTTGCTAAAGGACATTTATTTTAGTGCCCTTGTATGTTATGTCCCTCTTCCCACCATTCTATTATTCTAAGTTACAAGTTTGGGTGCAAAAGACAAAATTTCTCAAATATTAATGGGGTTGCTTTTGGGGTCCTTTTGTTGTCTCATTAATGCAAGATGGCCCAATGATCTAGCCTTGATTCTGGTAATACCATTGCTATCACATTAAAACCTTTACTCCAAAACATTTCTAAGAGAAAAAACCATGATCTATTGGACAATAATATGATGTGAGCCTCCATGGTAGTGTTCCAGGTGTGATGATTATTGGTCGTTGGTATGTCTACCAACCTTAGATATTTAATGGTATGTCTGAAGTATAGATTTTCCTCTTCTAACTTTATGGTGCCACCCTTTTTATTAGTAGGGTATTTTATTAGGTTAAAATCCCCTCCTATAATCCATTGTTATCATTTCTAGGTCTCACCTATGGCTATGAAGGAGTCTATGAAGGATCTCTTGAAATGTGGGACTAGAGGCCCATAAACATTGGCAATGAATCCTTGTTCTTTGGATCATGTCTCCCAAAAATGACTTTTAATGAAGCATCCCATCGTACTCATGTTTCTAGAGTGTCACCATTCCTCTTGATTGGCCCTTTGAGTTGATTTCTAGGGCACTACAACCTTTCCATGTATTCTTGGCTATTTCCTACATGGCCTTTATGTTGCATTTGGTCTCTTATATAACCATAATATCGGGTTTATCTTAATGAATTATTTTTTAGGAGTTTATGCGTCCCTTTCCCATTTAGGGATAGAGTGTTCCAAGGGACTATCTTCATTTAAAATTACTTTGGGTAGAGAAGATATTTCTCCAAGAGAGGCTTGGATTTTCTGAGTTGATAAGTAGAGTCCTTTCTTCTTAAATATTTGTCTTTGTTTTTCCTTCCATATTTTTTCTTCTTCTTTTTATCCCCTATTAGTTCTTTAAGTGTGTTTCTGTAGATGTCAAGGAAATATACTTTCCCTGTATTAGTGACAAATGCCTCCCACTTTTCTTGTATTAACTCCTTATGAAGTTGCATTAGTTGTTGTGGTGGTGGGTTATACAAATATTCATGCATATAATTTTCTCTGAGAGTAGATAAAGATGTCTATGCTTCAACAATCTCCGATGATGGGTGGAGTGTCCACTCAAAACATCGGACGTTTCAAAAACTCCTTACACGGTTTGTTTCCATAATTACAAACAACATTAAGTCCTTTTGTGTTTCTTTTGAGTACTATGTTGAGTCATCAATGGATTCTCCTTCTCCTTCCATATATTTGTCTAGTTGTGGATTAATAGCAAGGTCTATTTGGATTGGTGTTTCCAACACAAATGTTGGATCCTCCATTTTTCTTCATTTTTCTCTTAGCCTCCTCTTGGAACAATTCTATTTGGGTTCTACTAGGTTCCTTATATGTGCTTCTTGTGGGTCTTGCTTGAGCCTAGGATACCACTTTTGCTAATTGAGATTGGGTGTTGTATGGGTTGTTTAATGGATCTACTTGGAAAGTTGAATTTTTTTTTTTGCTTTGAATAGGTGTTAAAGTATCTCGATTTCTTGTTGGATTTGTGTTTTTCTCGAGGTTTCTCAAAGCCCTCTTCATCCTCTGCTTCTATTCGTTTGTCTTTGATGTTGACTACATTGAGATGGTAATCACTAAAGAGATGCCCATGTTCATGGAAAATATAACATCTTAAGGGAACGTATTCATAAACTAAAGCCTCGATCCATTCATTATTTTTGTGGCTAATGTGGATGGAGTTTAGAAGACCCCCAAAAAGATTCATATAAACACAAATTCGAACATATGAAGTGTATACTACTTTAGTGACCTTTGAGGTTTTTCCATATCCATTGAACATTTTGCCTATACATATAATTGTCTCTTCATCCTAGAATTATTGTGGTAATGAATACATATGAATGTAGACTGGAGCATGGGTGAAGTCCTCCTTTTCTAGACTGAATCTTTTTGTCCAATAGCAAACATGTAACCTTGAAGAGTTATAAAAGTATGGGTAATTTTCAAACATTCTTTTGAGTTCCACATTATTCTTGGGTTTCCATTGAGTGTTTATCGAACACCATATGAGAGTTTTCTCATAGGGATAGATGCCTAGATATTTGCCTATGATAGCATGATCTTGCATGCATTGAATGTAGCCATTTATTTTGGTCGATGTTGCTTCATAGCATGGGTTTTTAGAGGTTTTCACCAAGCAACGTCCTTTCCTTTTCTATTAGGTCAAATTTTCCAAGCTCGATTGTGGTTGGGACTAGTGTAGATTTGTTGATCACTCTCCCATTACCACATCTTTGAAGAAGTTTGGCATTGTGAAAAGTTCTCTCCCTATCGAGAGTTCAATTATTGTTGATGATTTAGTCCAATCTTAAAGCTCTAAATATTATTAGTTCCTTAATTGTGAATATAAGTAAGTTGATATAAAAGTAGATTCTAGAAATATTACTAATATTTCTAATGTATTTTTTTATCTTTAATTTTTAATTATCATATAATTTAATTGATTAAAAAAATTATAAATATAAAAGAATCATATTTGATAAAAGTAGAAATATTAGAAAAAATAATATTAAGAAATATACACGGTTAAAACTATTTATATTTGTTAATGTAAAGTAGTGAAATATTCAAATTTAACATTGATAACAACCATTTAACTTAAATTCTTGACTAAAAAGTTAACTGTCAGCTTACTTAAAGTTAAAAGATAAATAAATATGAAAAAATATTGAAAATAAAATTTTCAGTCTACAAACATCTTGATAACCACTGCTAGATAATCTCCTCGTCACCTCCAAAACTCAAAGGTGAAGAAATATCACCCACATAAAACAAGTTCAGATCAAGTCAATAAGATTATATCTCGCTATGATAAAATAAGACACTGACTAAGAAGGTCCAAAAATAAAATTCTAAGGTCTTCTAATCACTCACAAAATAAAAAACGTTGTAATCAACTCAACAATAATCACCGATTATTACATAAATAGAGATTTAAGAACTGAGTTGGGCCCTCTTGCCCCTCTTCCCACTTGTTATATATTATTTTCCCTTCTTATATCTTTAAATCTTTTTTGGATAACTCATTTTCCTTCTTATTGTTTTCTCTGTATATGTGTGTAACTAATAGACCTATAAGTTTTGCATTAATCTATGATTTTGTCCTTCTAACACTCCAGAGTGAATACCTATAATTTACTTTTATGATTAAGCCGGTTTTTTATGATCCCGGAGTCTCCAAAAACTTGAAGGTCAAGAATATGTAGTCTCTAAGCCAAAGTTAATAAAGCCCACACTCCCAAAAGTTTGGCCCTCATGTTGGTACCCATTCCACAATTGAAGGTCCACTTGTAACTTGTATTTTCATTTATCCTAATGATTCCTCCTCCTCCACTTTGTTGACCATTTGACTGAGTTGCACCATCAAACCAACCATCTATGACTCCCTCTTGTACAACTGTAATTGTGTCTCTGATAACTATTAATTTTTGGTTATTTCCGGACCTTCCAAGTCCTCCAAAAGTCATACACATAACCGAGTGGATAGATGGCCTTGTCCCTTCAAATAATACTTTAATTCTCTCTAACCAAAAGTGCCAATTGATGAGGGAGGGCAACATAGGATGTAATGTGCATTGTCTTGTCCAACTTTCAAAACAAGAGTTCAATGAGGAACCCATCCAAACATTCTTTATATTTAGGACTTTTTTAATTCTAAACCACACATGTTGAGCAAAACTACAAGTGACCATCAAGTGCATAATAGTCTATAGTTGATTTAGGTATAGGTAACAAATGCTAGGTCCAGCCCAACCTCTTCTTTGCAAGTTATCCCAAATAAGAACTTTGTTTTCTATTAATAACTAGGTGAAGATTTTATTTTATGTTTTCTATTAATAACTAGGTGAAGAGTTTTATTTTAGGGAAAAAAATCTCAAAACCACAAGCTGTGACGCCAACCACAAATATTATCAACTTGCACCAAAAAATTCTATAATAAAAATTTTTTTGTTAATATTTTATTAAAGATAGGAAAGTTTTATAAATTGACTTTAAAATAAAAAGGGAATAATGGATTTGGGACTTATATGTAATATAAGTAGATATATTTGTAATTTTTTTAGTAGATATATTTGTAAATTTTAATGTGTTTTTTTTTGTTTGTTAATTTGTTCGGACCTTTTTAGCAAGATTAACCTTTGGCTTGAGAAACCGTGACTTAGGGGCATCTAAGCCGTCAAAATCAGCCGGGGATCGCACCCGGCCTGAGCCACACTAACCCTTAACATGGTTGGATTTTTTGTCCCCGCAGGTTTCAAACCGATGACTTTTCAACACAGAGTGGCTTAACAACACACTCCATCACCTACTGTCCTACACCTCGAGGATGTAAATTTTAATGGGTTATTAATACGTAAAGATATTTTTAAAATAGTTTTATTTAAAATAATTGTATTGATAAAAACATATATATATATATATATATATATATATATATATATATATATATATATATATATATATATATATATATATATTACAATTCTTTAAAGAAATTCTAATGTATATTTAGTGTTTATAATGTTAATGTCAATCAATATTAACAAAATTTAATATATTATACAAAATTAAAAATAAAGTAATAATAAATTAAATATAAATTAAATAATATGTATTCACAATTTTTTTAAATAGATAAAAATAATATGATAAAAATGAATATTAATTTTTGAAAGATAAAAAACACATTTTTTTATAAATCTACATGATACCAAATGCACATGTATACATAAATCAAATCAACATAAATTTATTCTAATTAAGAATATTTTAAGCATCAAAAAGTTAACATTTTAATTGTTTTTCATTTTCCTTGATACTTAATAAATTTTAAATTAAGATAACACTATTTTATCAATATGTTAATGTAAATAATAAATAATACTAATTACTATGGGAGACGCAAGGTGCATGTTGAGCACCTAAGGTTCTACCTACATGAGGGGATCAAGGCTCTTTGTCTAAGGGGAGAATTCGGAGGGGTGAGTAGGTAGTTTTGTAGCAACGATAGAAGATCCCAAGCCAGTCTTGGAATATGGGGATAGTTTGTTAGGATCAACTTAAACGTCTTTCAAGGACATTGTCAAAGGGACTCCGGAAACATGAGAAGAGGATGTAGAAATGGGTGGGGTAGGAAAAGGGAAAATGGGGTCACAGGCTCAGGACGAAAAAGGGGTAAGTCGGGACAGACAAAAAAAATGGTTGCAGAAACGGTTGTTTGGTTAAAGCAAATGAGAATCCTAGGTATGAGGTTAGATCAATCAGCATTGGGAGCTACATTCAATGGATGAAATACCACGCACTCATAGAGAAATTTATGGGAATCTGGCCCTTAGAGAAGGCCTTGTAGCTATGGATGAAGTCCAAGAGGAAAGTGAAGGGTCAAATCGACTTAGAACTGGGATCAAAAGGTTTTTTCATAGCTATCTTCTCAGAGACCGGGGACCAAGACAAAGTAGTTGAAGAGGGGCCTTTTTTATTTATCTAGGTTGGGTTACACATGATATATTGGATAGAACAGTTTTCCCCCGAGAAAGAAGATTTCAAATTCGCCCCCGTCTAGATTCGACTATACTCGCTCCCAAGGGAGTTCTAGGACCTTGAGACCCTGGAAGGAATTGGGAATACCTTGGGCTCCTTCATCAAATTTTATGAGGTTACCAAAATGGCCAGGTATATATCCTATGCTAGAATTTGTGTTTATATGAAGGTTGTAAGAGCCCTACCAGATTCAATCATAGTGTCATTCCAGGACGAGGAATGGACTCAACCCCTATATTACAAGAACATTCCATTCAGATGCAGATAATTCCACGTCTATGGCCATCTTGTTAGGGATGGCCCCTTTAATGCTACCAATACCACAAATAAAGCCAAAGAGGAAATGGACCAATAGGGATTTTCAAAAATCCCAAGCAAAAGAAAGGAAAGGAGGTGCACACCTAAACCACCAGCTGTAAATCAAGCTCAAAATACTGCTAATAGATTCCAAGTCCTAAAGGGGTAGCCAAGTGAACTACCGACCACCGAGAATCCAAAGGTTTGGAAGGGAGAAACCAAGAAAACGATTGGAACAAGAAAAGAATACCTAAAAGAAGGAAGACATCTATAGATCTAGGAAAAGAACAAGTGGTAGAAGGAGAAATCACAATGAAAGATACTCAAGGCACAAATTCTAAGTCAGAGGAGGAAATAGAGACCGACATGGCCCAGGACATGGATCTAGAGGAAATCATAGTGTACATGCCAACCATGGATGAAGATCATGGTGAACAAATAAGAAATAACTTGTCTATCCAACAACTAAGGAAGATACAGAGAGATGTGTTAAAGGGTAAAGTGATCGGAGGCACTCAAGGGACATCATCATCCACCATAGGTAATATGGGTATAAAAACCATCCCTCTCAAACCCTAGAAAAAGAGCCCTGGAGAAGAAAAAAAGAAAGGGAGAAAGCCTCATAGAAAAAAAATAGAAGAGACAAGGGCCCTAATGGTAGATTCAGGCCAAGTAGTATATCTGTCAGATAACTATTTTCCAGCCGAACCAAAATGTTAATTATGAAGATCACTTCATGGAATATCAGGATTCTTAATTCTCTATCTAAACATAGAATGTTTAGAAAGCGAATCAAATAGGAAAAAGATGATATAGTTATGATTCATGAAACAAAATGTGACTTGGGATCGATGAGAAGAATTGCTCAGAAATTTTGGAAAGGTTGTGAATCATAGATAATTGCAACCGAAGGGGCTTTGGGAGGGTTAGCCATCCTCTGGGGTCCAGAATATCTGGACGTCGAGGCACACTCATCTCGTCAGCAGATTCTCATAGTAAAATTCAAAGTCAAAGGAATAGGGGAATCAAAGTATGTTTAGAATGACCCTGCCCCTAGGCCCCTGGTCTTAAGAGGGATTTC
>ML811706.1:86644-103161 GCA_009831015.1 Picea engelmannii | reverse complement strand
GAGGCACTCAAGGGACATCATCATCCACCATAGGTAATATGGGTATAAAAACCATCCCTCTCAAACCCTAGAAAAAGAGCCCTGGAGAAGAAAAAAAGAAAGGGAGAAAGCCTCATAGAAAAAAAATAGAAGAGACAAGGGCCCTAATGGTAGATTCAGGCCAAGTAGTATATCTGTCAGATAACTATTTTCCAGCCGAACCAAAATGTTAATTATGAAGATCACTTCATGGAATATCAGGATTCTTAATTCTCTATCTAAACATAGAATGTTTAGAAAGCGAATCAAATAGGAAAAAGATGATATAGTTATGATTCATGAAACAAAATGTGACTTGGGATCGATGAGAAGAATTGCTCAGAAATTTTGGAAAGGTTGTGAATCATAGATAATTGCAACCGAAGGGGCTTTGGGAGGGTTAGCCATCCTCTGGGGTCCAGAATATCTGGACGTCGAGGCACACTCATCTCGTCAGCAGATTCTCATAGTAAAATTCAAAGTCAAAGGAATAGGGGAATCAAAGTATGTTTAGAATGACCCTGCCCCTAGGCCCCTGGTCTTAAGAGGGATTTCCTGGATGAATTAATTTTTTTAGGAAACACTCTACAACAACAAATATGGGTAGTGGGAGGGGATTTCAACATGATTAAATCCCCTCTAGAAAACAAGGGAGGTAATTGAAGATTGGACCTAAAGAGTATAGCCTTTGAGGCTCTAATAGAGCATCTTAGATTAATAGGTGTTCCTGTGATGAGTAGTTTCTTCACTTGGAACAACAAAAGAGGGAATGATAATAGGATTGTGGTCCGCTTAAACAAATTCTTGGTTTTATAAACTTGTTTTAGTCCAATAATTCCCTCTCAATGGATGTCCTTCCATATTATGGTTTTGACCATTGGTCCATAGTCTTGGAATGACAACAATTATTAAAGCAGGGACCAAAACCATTTTGTTTCAAAAAGAATTGGTTAGACCACCCTGACTTCCTTTAGAACCCGAAAGTATAGTGGAGGGAGCAGAAGGATCTATACAAAACCAAGATGTATCAATTCCAATAGAGGCTTAAACATGTTCACAAAATTATTAGGAAATGGAACAAAGAGGTCTTTGGAAATATATTTGAGGAGAAAAGAAGACTAGAATTAGATATGGAAGAGATCCAAAAGGAAGGGATCCAGGGGATCCATTCGGAGGAAATCCGCTTCGGTAGGAAGAAGTACAACTGGAAATTCTCAGATGAGATCAACAGGAGGAGTTGTTGTGTAAACAAAAGTTCATAATCCACTAGCTCAAAGAAGGGGATAAGAACTCCAAATTCTTCCACAATTCCCTTCTACAAAGAAGAATCTGGAACATGATAACATCCATCAGATAGGTTGAAGGAATCATCAAAGAAAAACAAGAGGATATAGAGGAATAATTAACTAACTACTATAAGCACCTTCTGACCAAGCCAAATATCAATAGAGATGTTGCAATCAATAGAATCACAGAGGTTATCCCCTCACTGGTCTCCCTTGAACAGAACCAAATTTTAATGAGACTAGCATCCCTAGAGGAGGTGGAAGGTATTGTGAATGACATGGCTTCTAGGAAATCCCCTGAACCTAATGGCTTCACCATTGATTTATTTCAGGCTAGTTTGTTGATCCTAGGAAGGGATATTTGGGAAGTGGTGGAGGAATATGAAAGCTTCAAATCCATCCTCTAGGCCTTCAATGCCACCTTCATCACCTTGATCCTCAAATTCAAAAGGGGCAATTCAATAGATAAGTGTTTCCCTATCTCCCTTTTTAATGCCATTTATAAAATTATCTCTAAATTAATAGCTTATAGGCTTAATCCTATCCTTCATATTATCATCTCGCAGGATAAGGGGGGTTTTGTGGAAGGAAGGAAAATATTGGATGGGATTGTGGTAGCTCATGAAACCATCCACTCCCTCAATGTCTAAACAAAAGTTGAGATGTTGATGAAACCAGTTATGTCCAAATACTATGACAACATGAATTGGAATTTTTTAAGACAGATGTTGCTAGCTTTTGGCTTCAGGAAGGATTGGGTTGGGTGGATCTTAAACCTAGTATCGAATGTCTTATTCTCCATCTTAGTGAACGGGTCTCCCAAAAGAAAGTTCAACCCCTCTTAGGGTTTCATAGGGGGATTCTCTATCCCCCTTTATTTACATCATCCTGGTAGAAGGCCTAGGAAGAAGTCTGAACCAAGCTAAATGAACAAGGGAAATTAAATGTATGAACATGCATTCCTTAGATGAGGCCCTATCCCATTTTCAGTTCATGGATGATACTTTATTAATGGGACAACCTACTGTTAGAGAATCTTAGGCCTTCAGTAGAGTTCTGAAATTATTTAATCATGCCTCTAGCACCCTTATCAACCTAGACAAATCCCATTTTTGATTCTTTAACACCCCCCTGTCGGCACAGAGAAACCTAGATCACCTTTTAGGTTTTCATCCAACTTCCCTTTCGTCAAAATACTTGGGGGATCCCCTCCTATCCAAGGCCCTCCATATCCCTTCTTGGGAAGAGATCATACCTAAAATGGAAGATAAACTATCCAGATGGAACCATAATTTTATATATCTTTCAGGGAGGGTCATGTTAGTCAAATCGATCCTTATGGCCCTACCAATTTATATGTTCTCTATTTTAGTAGCTCCCAAAAAAATTCTTAAGAGGATCAAGAATCTGCAATGCACTTTCCTATGCAAGGGGGGGGGCGGGGGGGGGGACAAAAGAAAAAAAATGGGCTCTAGTGGCTTGGGAAAACCTATGTTAATCAAAGCATAAGGGAGGTATCAGTATTAGGGAGCCTCAAGCAATAGGTCAAGCCATGGAAAACAAAATCTAGTGGAGATGGGTGAAAAAACCGAACACCATGTGGGAAAAGATGTGTAAAAATAAACATGCCCACCAAATCCTCCACGAGGATCTGATTCGAGTTGAAGGTGACAGAGCAGGGTCCATGATTTGGAACAATGCTTGGAAAAATTGCACTCTGGTTCAACAACATTCTTTTTGGGAGGTATATAATGGACATTTGACCCTTTTTTGGGACAATTTTTGGGATCAAATTCCCATCTTGGGGCATATAGAGCAGATACAGGATCTGAGACAGACAATGGAATAGGTCGGTTGGACTAAAGTGTACCAATATTGGTAGACTCAACAAGATAGGAAAAACCCCTATGTAAGAACCTGGAAACCTTTGGAGGATTGGCCAATTAGGTGGATGGAGGACATAAGAAGGCTAATGCATAAGGTTATGATGGAATGAAAAATAGAAATTCGAGAACGAGAAGACATTATCATATGGGGAAAAAGGGGAGATGGCAATTTTTCATATGAAAGACACCTATATTTTAGTGATGGGCATAAATGAGGACCAACGTTGGCCAATCTGGGGGAAGGTTTGGAATCCGACCATTTGTGATCTAAATTATTTTCAGAACGAAATGAAAGCAAAGATATTACAATGAAATACTCATGAAAATTTCTAGAAATAGAGAAATACAACAATACTTGATTTCTATTAATGAAATAATTGTAAAGAGGTTGTAAAAATACAGAGTGCAAGACTCGCTAGAATGGTGGCAGCTTTATCTCTAAGAAGAGATGTGATGACTACACTCATTAGCTAGAACATAACTACAATGAGGCTTTGAAATCCTTTCTAGGATAAGCATGAATTCCAAAACCCTAGACATCCAAAAACCTAACCCTAGGAGATAAAACGCCAAAATTCATGTGGGTCCTGTTTGGGTAAGTTAGTACATTAACTTCCTAGGGTCGTAAATTTTTCATACAATATTCGTTTTAGGCATGTGATAGCCCGTTGGAAAGATCTTTTTGAGAACTACGAAGTATGTCGTCAAACTTGACTCTATTTAGAATATGATTGTGGCACACCAAAAAAACATTGTTTAGGGCCCCAAAATGGCCTTGGAAATACAGAGAGATGTGCTGACATGAAAAATTCCAAAATAATCCAGTTGGATTAGGTGGATGGCCACCAGTCTCCACCTGGAAGATGTATAGGGATTTAGACAGTCCCAGAAGTGTAGAACCCACAATTACAAAGAAGTGCAGAAGAACGTGTTGAGCTAAAAATTGACAAGAGGAGCCAGTTGGAATAGGTGGGTGGCCACCAATATCCACTTGGATCAGTCCTCCCACCTTAGGAAGAAATGGTCTCCATTGCATTGAGTGCCCAGGGAAGAGGGGAAAGCATTTTCTGAATCTGAATCTTGGTGAATTGATTGCCTTGTTGGAGAAGTTGTGTTGCTTGGTCTATGGAAGACTATCACAAACTTGTTGCTAGCGGGGTTGAATCTGTTCCACCAACTTGTTGTATCTTGGCTTGATGGGGCATTGTGTAGGCACCATTGTAGGTGAAGAAACAATATCTTCTTTCTCTTCGACAATCTATTTTTGTTGGATAGAAGGTGTTGAAGTTGCAGTGGTTGTAATGGTCTTTTGTGCATCCTTTGAATAGATTGTGAAGAGAATGAATTTTACAGTATGAGAGATTACCTTGTGACACTGTTTTGATGGAGCAGTAGTCGAAACTACCTCTGGTATCCTATAAAGTTTCCCTCCCAAAGTAATAATGACACTATGGGGTCTTGACTCATAGACAACATTATGTTTCCACATATATGGTTGGAACAAAACAACATCACAGAAATCAAGAGGGGTAACATCACACACCGCCTCATCCTTGAAGGGTTGGATGCCATAGGAAAGGTGACACAATTCGCTGACACAAAGATATTGTCCCTGGTGAATCCACCCGATGTTGTATAGATGCGGGTGTGGTGTTTTCGAAAAACCCAGTTGTTTGACGACCTTAGCTGAAATGAGGTTCTTATGGCTATCGTTATCAACAATGGAATGAAACAGAGTCCCCTTCACCCACATCTATGAATGGAAGAGGTGCTCCCCCTCTCCACGATATACTAGTTCTTCTGGTTGAATTGTTGTGGCCGCAAAAATAGCAGTGGGGTTTGCGTCGATGATCTCTCTGTTTTCAATATTTTATGGATCAGATTCTGAATCAGGGTTCGGCTCCATGTCTTTGACCTCGACCATCAATGACTGTTTCGAGCGACATTCATTGGTGTTGTGCCAGGGGATTTTGTGGAAGTCACACCACTTCCCAGTGTCATTCTTCATATTTCCTTTACCCTTCTTGCCATGTGTCGTGGACTAGTTGTCTAGAGGTTGTTGGTTAGGGTCGTCTTTACCATGCTTTGGTTGTTGCATATTTGCAAACCCGAATTCCCATTTGTTCTGGTGCCTAAATTTTCTCTCGATTTTGATAGCATATCAATAGGCATCTCCCAATGATGAGATGTTTAGGAAATCAATTTTGGTTTGGATGTACCTATGCAGATCCACATGGTATTTCAAAACCAGATGTCGCTCAGAGTCTTTGATACCCAGCTTGGTGTGTAGGGTATGGAAAGTATTTGTGAACTTTGGCACTGTTTGGCTCTTCTCTTGCCACAATGTGGTCCATGTCATGTATTGGTCTTCATAGTTATCAACATGATAGTATTGTTCCTTGACCGCATCCACAAAAAAATCCCAAGTGGGCTCAACCCCATATAGTCTATATTCCTCTGTGGAACTTTGCTCCCTGTAAGTTTCCCATCAATGTTTGACATGGGGGAGAGCCATGAGGAGTGCGAAGGTGATATTTTCCCTATCGAAATTTTTTTGAACAAAGAAATAACCTTCTAATAGATTTAACCATTTTTCTAGGGCATCTGACCTTCAAATATGGGAATATCAAAATTAACTTGTACCTTTAAGAGAGAGGTTCCTCCAAAACAGACACTTGATGAAGATGTGTTTGTTGCTATCGACAGGAATTGAAGGATGTGTGCAAAATTCTCCATCATTTTGTCCCTCTATTGCGCGAGAGTTTGCTCAAGCAATAGGTTAATAGAATCTTTTTCTCCATCGTTTTTATTTTATGTCGCCATCGATGGTTTCTTGGGCATGCAAGAGTGATTTTCTTCAAGAGAGATAAGCTCGAGCCCAACTAGCTGTACTCGGACCTCGTCAGGGACATGCGCTAAAAAACGATCAAGAGAAGCCTACTATGATACCACTGATCCATATTATTTTGAAACAAAATGAAAGCAGAGATATTACAATGAAATACTCATGAAAATTGCCAGAAACAAAGAAATACAACAATACTTGATTTGTATTAATGAAAGAATTGTAAAGAGGTTGTAAAAATAGAGTGCAAGACTCGCTAGAATGGTGGGAGCTTTATCTCTGAGAAGAGATGTGATGACTACGCTCATTCACCAGAAGATGGTTACAATGAGGCTCTGAAAGCCTTTTTATGATAAACATGAATTCCAAAACCCTAGACATCCAAAAAACTAACCCTAGGAGATGAAATGCCAAAAGTCATGTGGGCCCCATTTGGGTAAGTTAGTACATTAACTTCTCGGGGTCGTAAATTTTGCATAAGATCTTCGTTTTAGGCGCATGATAGCTCGTTGGAAAGGTATTTTCAAGAATTATGCATCATGTTGTCAAACTTGACTTCATCTATAGTTTGATAGTGGCACGCAAAAAAAAAACATTGTTTAGGGCCCCAAAATGGCCTTGGAAGTACAGAAATATGTGCTGACATGAAAACTTCCCAAATAATCCAATTGGATTAGGTGGGTTGCCACCAATCTCCACCTGGAATATGTGTAGGGATTTAGACAACCCCAGAAGTGTAGAACCCACAATTACAAATAAGTACAGAAGAACATGTTGAACTAAAAACTGACAAGAGGAGCTAGTTGGAATAGGTGGGTGGCCACCAATATCCACCTAGATCAATCTGGCCCAAGATCTCAACTTTCCTATGGCTTGTGTCTAGCAGGAAAATCCTGACCTAGGATCGTGTAATGTCCCTTTCCAAATAGGAGCTCCAGAGAGGAGGCTTAATGGTCTAAACCGCCCCGTTAGACTATAGTCAGGGCCAGAAATGGGTAAACAGGGTTACTAGAGGTCACTCTAGTCAAAGGTGTTATATTTGGAAAGTGACATTGAGCTAAAAGTGGCTAAAAGTGTTTTTAAGCCAATTTGAGCTAAAAATAGAAAAGTCGAGCTAAAATTAGAAGTCAAGGTGAATTAGGGTTTCGAGAAGCTATAAGAGAAGGTTCAACGACCTAATTCATCATTATGTAGATTTTGACTTGTAATTGAGGAAAGAGGTGTATCTCAGGAGAGGTAGCTCAATGGATTCCAGGAGGAATACACCAATGGATGATTTTAGTATTGAGAGACACACCCTAGTCGTCGAGGAGGTCACACAGATATTCCATCGATCTTCAGCTACAATTTCACAGGTTGCTGCAGCAAGGGCACACTCATTTAGGGTGAGGGCACAACTTCTGAGGAGGTTCAGTGGATCGACTTGTCCCTTTTAGGGAGAGTTCAAAGATTTCCCTCCGACCCAGTTGAGAGGAAGGCAAGGCACATATTTTTCCTAGGTCCTTGTCAAATTCCGATGGAGGAATAATCTGGGGCGCACTTTCCGGACATTGGGAGTGCAACACTTGGGGAGGACACATTCGGGGTTCCCGAGCGATCATCAGTTCAGATACGGGGAAATCCTTCCGACCCATTTCACAATAGACCTGGGCGATCGGTTTGAGACACACATCAACCGATTCCGATGGTGGAATCACTAGGGCGCATCTTTCCAGAGCAGAGGGGGTGCATTTCCCCCAGTGGGATCCATCCACGAACTAGATACACCAGTTGAGGACCAGACAATCACTCGGATTGTGAGGTAGAGAAGGGCGCATTGTTTGGGATAGTTTCCAGGAATTTTCGAGAGGTATCTCCACCAAGGTGAACTTTCCAAACTTGCAACAGTTGTTGTACGAGTTGTCATATCTGCAACAATTCTTCATCTCATCCATTGCATTCCACATCATTCTTCGGGTATCAGATATTATTGTTTTAGTTGCTATTGTATTCCGGTTAAGATCCTTTTTTCATTGATCTAGCTGAGTGATTTATTTTATTCAGTCGCATTCGACATTTGTACTACACGAAGATTTCATAATATAAGCTTTGTAGTCTTTTGTCACCATTATTATTTGAATGCTCATTTATATGTTGTAAAGAATTAATCCTACACACACATTAGCAGAGTTTCCTAGACTATCCAAGTCAGGAACATTACAGATCTCCTTCTCCATAGGGGTTTCGTTGGTCCCTCCATGTGCATCCTCTACTCAGAAGAGGAGGATACCATGGACCACCTGCTTGGTTCATGCAAGTCCACTACCTAGCTTTGGGATAAAGGAGTTGAGTTATTCAGAAGCATGGACCGGCTCCGCCATGACATTCCAAAAACAATAGAGGCATGGAGTAGCAACATATTTGCAAACCCTATCCTAAACATAACTTGGGATACATTCCCAGGCTTTCTTCTCTGGAATGTGTGGAAAGAAAGAAACAGGTGAATTTTCAAGGAGAAATCCCTTACCGAAATCCAAATCTGGGAAATCATTTGAACCAATGTGCAGGATTCCATTGCAGCAGCTACTTGGTTAGCCTAGGACACTGAAATGGAGAAGCACGAAGTCCGCATTTTCAAAAAATAGAAATTTGGATACTGTGTGAAGCAGAAGCATACTATGACGAGACCCATATTAGAAAAAATTAAAGATCAATGGGTACCCCCCCAAGAGGTATTCCTCAAGATGAATTTTGATGGAGCCTCCAAAGGGAATCCAGGAGATTCGGGGGCAGGGGGGTGTTCATGGATTATAAGGGTGATCTGAAGCTTGTTTATGCCTCCAACCTAGGTACCTCAATGAACAATGTTGTTGATCTAGTTGGCCTCCTTCGAGGGCTTTCAATTGCTCATGAGCAAGGATAACAAGCCCTGGTTGTGGAAGGCAACTCTCAATTGCTTGTCACAACTCTAAGGAAAATCTTGAATGATGCTCCTCTAGACGGGGCATCGAGTCACTAGCACCTGATTTATGGGCTCTTAGTAACAACCCATATTGCAAAGGTTATCCTTGTAATAATCCCAAGTTGGTTCGACGAAAGGCCAATTCCATGGCTAACTGTATGGCCAACGTGGGGGTCTCATTGCCCGGTCAACATCATATTTGGAAGGAGGGGGACCCATTGCCAAGCGGATTCCAAGCACAAGTGGAGCAATGTCGACATATGGATATGGCTGAGGTGGAGGTGTAGACACTTGATGCGATGGAGACATAAAGGGAATCCAACACTCGAGGCATGTAGAGAGGACAATTGGCCTAACAATATCATGCGTAGGAGGGGGAAGGGTACGTCGCATGCCTTTTGACATGCGCGGATTCAGATCGATGGGATGCAAAGGTTATCATGCAATGATCCACATAATGGAAATGCATAGGAAGATGAGGTTTTTGCATAGAGATGGTACTTGGAATTCATTTCCAAATGAGAGGAAGGATCGATGTTGAGTATGGGGTAGCTATGACAACGATAGTACATAGATGACAAGATTTTGAACTCGTGGGTTTATGATGGTTTTTTTTCCCAAGTGTAGGGTTGGTGGTTACATATATAATTTGTTTCAATTAAATCCCCATAATGTTGAGGTTGTTGTACATAGTTGGGGGAGAACGTTGCTCCTCATCAGAGTTAAGTTCTCTCTATCAAAAAATCCCTTGCATCTCCTTAGAAGTTTTAGAGGGTTCAAAGTTATAGCTAGTAAGGTCAACTCGATAGCCCGTTTGTGGAAAAGGAAGGCCAAAGGGAGATTCATGGGTGGAAACAAAAAGGAAGCTTCATCACTGAAAGGCCTTGTCCGGTCCACGTGGGCAAGAAGAGACGCAGTGGCAACAGAGGCAAGATTCTAGGAATTTTGTTCAGAAGAGGAGATTTAGACAACATAAGTAGTGGAAGATTTGGTGAGGGTCTAGCGTATGGACCTCCATGATAAAGATATTGTAGCCGAAGATGACAATTGGGTGAAAGACTCAGACCATGCTAGAACCAAGGAAACAATACATTTTTGGCTGCTCGAAACATATTGGATGATAAAATCCATTGTAGGTCAAGCCCTCCAAAAACCCAAGAGAGACCAAGCCGATATTTTGCATGCCATCCATATTGTAGAAGGGAAGTTCGATATTTACTGCATATCTCAACATGGGATTAAATTCTGAGTTACTCAAGGAGGTCATCAACAGGAGCGCCGAGAGACCAGTCTAGTGGAGCAAAGTCCCTGAGGCTAGTTCAACTGCCCCATAGAAGTGGATGAAGACTAGGACGAGGGGATGGCGAGGTTGCAAGCAAGCACTCCTACCCCAAGCAATGCCCATTAGGCGAAGAAGGAACTAGGTTGACATGCTCTTGTTTCTTTTTGGTTTTTTGTCCAATGTACAAGTTTATATCTGTTGAACTCTATATAGAAGATTTCCTCGTTTGCTTAGTCGGATAAGCCTTTGATTATAGTTTACATGGACATGTATCTTGGATATTGATCATATTCTTGATGACATTTTTTGGGTCCCTTGTAAGCTTGTGCAAGGTTTGGGATAGTTTCCAGGAATTTCCAAGAGGTATATCCACCAGGGTGAACTTTCCATACTTGCAACAGTTGTCGTACGAGTTGTCATATCTGGAACAGTTCTTCATCTCATCCATTTCATTCCACATCATTCTTCGGGTATCGAGTATTATTGTTTTAGTTGCTATTGTGTAGTGTTCCCAAGGCCGAGCCCCGTTGTAAACCATGTTCTGAAAGGAATTGTAACTATGTCTTATAGGCTGGTGAGCCAAGTTTTTATAAGCTGGAGGCTTATGTGTTTGTTAGGCCAGGGAGCCTGAGTGCTAAAGGCCAGGATCCCGATGTTATATATGTAATCACGCAGAACAATTAATAAAATATAAACACCGCCATGTGCAGACCGACCACGATGAATGAGTGAAGGGGGACTAAGCATCCATAGAGTGGGTAAGGAATTAGGGGCTGGAAGGTGGGAAAAAGGGGCTAGGCGTTTGGCCTAGGGGGGCTTGAGCCTAGGAATAATAATATTTAATATTATTCCAAAAAGAACATGTGCATTTTATGTTTTCACTTTTATCCCAAGTTCCTGGCAAGGGGAAAGCATGAAAAGGGGATGCATGTTGATGGAACGCATGCAGTTCCAAGGGTGACAAGTGTCCACCCTGGTGCATGCGAATAAAATAGTCGAGATGAGCCTTGAGAAGGGGGCTATCTCTCTCTCTCCTCCATTCCACCCGACTACCTGAGCGGGTAGGGAGCGTTGAATAGGACGACCGACCCAACCACCGCAAGAATACCTCATGCGTTCCTGAGAGTCAAGAATCCCGTGTTGTCTTTGATAGTCCGTGCACATCCTCTGTCTGACGGATCGAACCTATGCGTGGAGGCTCTGTCCCGAAGCCGTGACCCTGAACCATTCCACAATTGTTGAACGAGTTGGAAAGCCTGTGTTTGGCTCTGTAAATCCGGGTACACCTCTATTCTGTGAGCCGAGAAGCCTGTGTTTGTATTTCCAGTTGGCTATGGTGACCATGCAGAGCTGGATTGCACGTGGCTTGATGGCCAGTGCGAGTTGTGATTGAGACTGTGTGTGATCTCTCTCTAGGTGAGGGAGGTGGATGTTGTTGGAAGAGGTTTCTTCCAGAGAGTGTCCAGCACCTGCTTCAGGCTCTGAGACTTCTTGATCCGGCCTGTTGCCGAGACCCAGAGAGGGAGGTTAGCACCGATGGACCGTGCTTGTGAAGGTGTATTCTCCCGGGCGGAACAGGCATGTGGGGAATGAGAGTCTGATAGTAGTGGGCGTAAGATGGCATCCTGGAAAGAATCCTTCCAGATTTTATGTGTTGTTTTCCCTGTAACCTCAGCCTAGCCTAGATTTCCTTACCCAGGGGTGGAGCTTAGTCCCAGCTCGGGGGTGACCCATTGTTGAGCTGATGAGCAGTGCGGTCTAAGGCTGGGAGGTTCGTGGAAGGCCTGCACTTGGTTGGTGGAATTTACCATTGTTAAAAGATAAGTATCCGATTATGCCTTAATCATGTTTTGCAGGACTTTGCTGCTTAAGTTATCACGATTTCTGCTGTGTATATGAATTAATATGGAACGCTATGGATTGTTAATTATAGCGGTAAATAATATGTTTTACTCTGTGCTTAAATGTGTTTATTTGTTGAATGCATGTGGATCATATAGTACCTGTATGAGCTATGTATAGAGTGGTGTTATAATCTTCTTTTAATAAGCGATTAAGCCTTAGTAGCAGAAAATGGGCGCTACATATTGTATTCCAGTTAAGATCCTTTTTTCATTGATCTAGCCGAGTGATTTATTTTATTCAGTCGCATTCGACATTTGTACTCCACGGATATTTCATAATATAAGCTTTGCAATCTTTTGTCACCATTATTATTTGAATGCTCATTTATATGTTGTAAAGAATTAATCCTACACACACATTAGCAGAGTTTCCTAGACTATCCAAGTCAGGAACATTACAGATATCCTTATCCATAGGGGTTTCGTTGGTCCCTCCATGTGCATCCTCTACTCAGAAGAGGAGGAGACCATGGACCACCTGCTTGGTTCGTGCAGGTCCACCGCCTAGCTTTGGGATAAAGGAGCTGAGTTATTCAGAAGCATGGACCGGCTCCGCCATGACATTCCAAAAACAATAGAGGCATGGAGTAGCAACGTATTTGCAAACCCTATCCTAAACATAACTTGGGATACATTCCCGGGCTTTCTTCTCTGGAATTTGTGGAAAGAAAGAAACAAGTGAATTTTCAAGGAGAAATCCCTTACCGAAATCCAAATCTGGGAAATCATTTGAACCAATGTGCAGGATTCCATTGCAGCAGCTACTTGGTTAGCCTAGGACACTGAAATGGAGAAGCACAAAGTCCACATTTTCAAAAATTAGAAATTTGGATATTGTGTGAAGCAGAAGCATACTATGACGAGACCCATATTAGAAATAATTAAATATCAATGGGTACTCCCCCAAGAGGGATTCCTCAAGATGAGATTTGATGGAGCCTCCAAAGGGAATCCGGGAGATTTGGGGGCGGGGGGGTGTTCATGGATTATAAGGGTGATCTGAAGCTTGTTTATGTCTCCAACCTGGGTACCTCGATGAACAATGTTGTGGAGCTAGTTGGCCTCCTTCGACGGCTTTCAATTGCTCATGAGCAAGGATAACAAGCCCTGGTTGTGGAAGGAAAATCTCAATTGCTTGTCACAACTCTAAGGAAAATCTTGAATGATGCTCCTCTAGACGGGGCATAGAGTCACTAGCGTCTTATTTATGGGCTCTTAGAAACAACCCA
Organism: Picea engelmannii; assembly: GCA_009831015.1. Taxonomy (NCBI): domain Eukaryota; kingdom Viridiplantae; phylum Streptophyta; class Pinopsida; order Pinales; family Pinaceae; genus Picea; species Picea engelmannii. Next base: position 89,770 of record ML811706.1, on the reverse strand, counting down.
TATTGCAAAGGTTATCCCCATAATAATCCCTAAGTTGGTTCAACAAAAAGCCAATTCCATGGCTAACTGTATGGCCAACGTGGGGGTCTCATTGCCTGGTCAACATCATATTTGGAAGGAGGGGGACCCACTGCCAAGCGGATTCCAAGCACAAGTGGAGCGATGTCGACATATGGATATGGCTGAGGTGGAGGTCTAGACACTTGATGCGATGGAGACATAAAGGGAATCCAACACTCTAGGCATATAGAGAGGACAATTGGCCTAACAATCTCATGTGTAGGAGGGGGAAGGGTACGTCGCATGCCTTTTGACATGCGTAGATTCAGATCGATGGGATGCAAAGATTATCGTCCAATGGTCCACATAATGGAAATGCATGGGAAGACGAGGTTTTTGCATAGAGCTGGTACTTGGAATTCATTTCCAAATGAGAGGAAGGATCGATGCCGAGTATGGGGTAGCTATAACGACGATAGTACATAGATGACAAGATTTCAGACTCGTGGGTTTATGATGGTTTTTTTTCCCAAGTGCAGGGTTGGTGGTTACATATATAATTTGTTTCAATTAAATTCCCATAATGTTGAGGCTGTTGTACATAGTTGGGGGCGAACGCTGCTCCTCATCAAAGTTAAGTTCTCTCTATCAAAAAATCCCTTGCATCTCCTTAGCAATTTTAGAGGGTTAGATTTATAGCTAGTAAGGTCAACTCGATAGCTTGTTTGTGGAAAAGGAAGGCCAAAGGGAGATTCATGGGTGGAAACGAAAAGGAAGCTTCATCGCCGAAAGGCCTTGTCCGATCCACGTGGGCAACAAGAGACGCAGTGGAAGCAGAGGCAAGATTCTAGGAATTTTGTTTAGAAGAGGAGATTCAGACAACATAAGTAGTGGAAGATTTGGTGAGGGTCTAGTGTATGGACCTCCATGATAAAGAGATTGTAGCCGAAGATGACGATTGGGTGAAAGATTCAGACCATGCCAGAACCAAGGAAACAATACTTTTTTGGTTGCTCAAAACATATTGGATGGTAAAATCCATTGTAGGTCAAGCCCTCCAAAAACCCAAGAGAGACCAAGCCGATCTTTTGCATGCCATCCATATTCTAGAAGAGAAGTTCGAGATTTACTGCATATCTCAACATGGGATTAAATTCTGAGTTACTCAAGGAGGTCATCAACAGGAGCGTCGAGAGACCAGTCTAGTGGAGCAAAGTCCCCAAGGCTAGTTCAACTGCCCCATAGAAGTGGATGAAGACCAGGACGAGGGGATGGCGAGGCTGCGAGCAAGCACTCTTACCCCAAGCAATGCCCATTAGGCAAAGAAGGAACTAGGTTGACATGCTCTTGTTTCTTTTTGTTTTTTGGTCCAATGTGCAAGTTTATATTTGTTGAACTTTATATAGAAGATTTCCTCACTTGCTTAGTCAGATAAGCCTTTGATTATAGTTTACATGGACATGTATCTTGGATATTGATCATATTCTTGATGACATTTTTTGGTTCCCTTGTAAGCTTGTGCAAGGTTTGGGATCTGATTTTTATTTTGACAAACCACGTTCCTTTTTTAACATTTATGAGAATATAATAGAAGCATAGACCCTTTTTTTAAGCTTAAAAAAATACTAATTAATTAGGAAATTATGAATGTGTTAGAGAATTTATTTGAGTAATAAAACATAATGTTGTTATTTATACCAAAATTTAAATATGTTCGATATTATGCATTAATATACATTGTTATAAATGATGATATTAATAAGTTGAATGGAATTTAATAAATGGTGCTTCGACTAAAGAGCGAGTAAAATTCTTCTTCTCATGTATAATCATCACACACATGGAAATAGTAGTGAAAAAAGAATCCCTTTCATCAATCCACAAGTTTATCCTTCTTTTAATGATCATCACATCTGGAAATCCTTAAAAATGGAACATGAAAGGAAGCTCTCTAGAAGAATTTATTATTAAAAAAAAAGGGTAGACTTTGTTATATATAACCCTATTTTGGCTTATATTACAAGAAGCATATATCCCTCTATTGTACCATGTTGTATTGCACTATGAACATTGGATTACATTATTAAGAATTGAAGATCCCCACGTGATGAGACATGGATCACGCCCATAATTTGTGGAGAACAATAATAAACAACTCATTTTATGCAAACCACCGACACCAAGCTAAGTGTTTATGTAAGTGGGAGACATTAAGAAAGAAACCTTTGTAATGGCAAACATATAAAATATTTTGAGGATAAACTCTAGGTTTTGATCCTTCATCTTCCACTGTTCTTGCCCGGGACATCCAATACGATATAGAATGTTCTCTGCCATGTTCCTGTGCCCATTTTGGGATGTTTTTTATTACAAGGAGGGCAATTATGTAGAGACAAAACCTTCCACTTTATAATGCTAAGACAGATCGTGCTTAATAGAGATTTGGGAGGGGAATCATTTAGCGGTCCTCAAAAGCATGAATTTCCCTAGGAGTAACAAACAAGTCTTTTTATGGGGTCCTCTCGATGCTTCCGTGAAGGGGGAGGGTGTATCACGTGATGAACAATTCTCTCTTGTGCCTTCACGTGGCCAACTCACACCCCCAAATATTCAACACCCCCCACTAACACACACAAAGACCCCACCCCCAACTCGGACCCGCTGGAATTCAATTCCGATAAAATATAATACAATGCCATGTGACTCTTCAATTTGTCATCACCACGCATGGGACGGACCCCTTTACGCGGGTCGTTGTGGAGGCTCCTCTTCATGACCCCGTGCTGCACGTGATCGACATACGCCCCACCTCACGTGCAACCATCTCGGGCCGTCGATCTTTCTCCTAGTAGGCCCCACTACGTCATCACCGTCAGAATCCGGCCCCACCACCTGTCTTTTTGTTACCGTCACTGCTCTGAAAGAATACCGTTAGCCTCCGTTAGTATAATATTTTATGTACCGACAAGGCAGGTAGCTATGAGGAACACCAAAAATCCAGCGACACATTTCAATGTTTATGACTTTATGTGTAGCTGGCTTTCATTTTGGGGTCTGAATAGAAGAAGGGGAAAAGGGACCCAATAGTACAATGGTCGAACCAAAAGCACGTGCTCTTCATACCAT
>ML811706.1:57898-72449 GCA_009831015.1 Picea engelmannii | reverse complement strand
TTTATAAATTTATTTACACATACATGAAATAAAATTGCAAACCTTGAAATTTTTCACAAACAAAACAAAATTAACCAATTTTAAATAAATATAATACAATAACCAAAACCCAAATCAAGAAATTTTACTTATCTAATCTTTCTCGATGTTAAATACCTCTACATTAAGATACACCATTTGGAAAATCGTTTTCATCCAATAAATTATTTGCAATCTATAATCCAATAATGTCATATGGATGGGGAGATTGCAATCAGGGATAATTTTAAGGATGAAAATTTATATTAAAATGTATAAACCTGGGCTAATCTTATTGGTCCTTAATATGAAAAATGTAAAATGTTTGGCGATAATTTTGTAAAAATATTCAAATTTCTAAGGAATTTATATAGTTTCTATAAAATTTTGGCGATTTTTAAGTTAAAATAATTGTATTCTATGGAATTTGGCCAAATCGTTTTTAGAAAAAATGGAAATTGACAAATCTTCTTTTGGGGAAAAACCATGGAAAATTAGCCCATTGGCGAAATTTAGCCCCTAAAATCATCTAGAATTGCAATTTTCTCCTTTGCAAACCATTCACATTATTAAGCATGTTTTGTTGACTTATGGTCAACTTTATAGTGATTAGGAAATAAACACTTTACAAAATGCATGAAGTGATGAAATCATCTCTTCTTAGTTGTGGAAAAAGAGGAAATTTTGATGGTTATGCTTAAATTTAAAAACCTTTGTTAAATCCTCTCTTTTGAAATTATGATGGTTATGGTTAAATTTAAGAAGCTTTGTTTGTTGAAGATTTCACATAGAAAATCAATTTGCATTTCATGAATTTCTTTTAATATTTTTTTATGTTATTGATACGAAAATTATGATTATGCACTGAGACTTGGTTAGCATTATAAAATGCATCTTAGAGCATATTTGTGATAGACGTTTAAGGTCTTATCAAATCTAACAAAGTCTAGATGCAAAGTGATTCAAATTGTATTAAGAACAAAATGAAAGAACATGTAATATTGCAAAGAAAACACAAACTTATGGTATTGAAAGCACAATATTATTGTGAAAAATTATATGAATGAATCAAATGGTGAAAAGCACTACAATATGAGTAATAATAAAACAACGGCAAGAATAATGGTAATTTATTTCTAAGAAGAGATGTGATGGCTATGCTCATTAGCAAAAAATCCATAAAAACAGGTTGAAAATACATTTTATAAGAATGCCAAAAAAGATGTGAATAAAAAAACTAAAAAATGTAAGAACCCTAACTATGGCATGATTAAGGTTGAGTGAGAATGTTAAGGTAGACAAATATGAGTTGTATAAAAAAAGGGGATACTTTCCAAGTTCACAACTTTTCATTCAGTGCTCCATTTTGGGTTTATATTTCTCATTAGAAATAACATTAGTAAATTGAGTCAGGTCCTCAGTCATTGGGTGGAATGACCCCAAAAATGCACCGAAAAATCATGACCCAAAAACTACCATTATTAAGACCATTTTTTAAACAACCCTAGATGGCCATTTGGATTAGTCCTTTCCCCTTCATTGGGAATGGTCCCCTATGAATCAAGTTCTTATACTTGATGGGGGAACTTTTGTTAGATTCGATTATTGGTAAAATACTTTCCCTAGTGAAGAAGTTGTTATGTTTTAACTATCCAACAAATTTATATGTCTTGTTGGTAGACACTCGACATCGTGTCCATGATCTGGTCCATTATAGTTTAATCAATGTTGTTAGAGTTGAGATTTATAGTGTCCAAGTGTTATGCCACCTGCAAGATTCCCAATAGAAGTGGAGTATGGAAGAAGCAACACCACATTAAATATAGGGTGCAATTCAAGGAAGGCTAGAAGATTCAATTCAAAATCATTCTCACACATGTCCTTGGTGATAGTGTAAGGCCCATATAAGAGTGGTTTGAGATTCCTATGGGATATGAGAGTCTCTCTTTATACAATAAAAACCATACCTTATGGGCCAACCTAAAACTTTTGTGTAACTCAAGGTTAATCATGTTTCTACTTGTACTTAGTGTTAACATTATGCAGAATATAATGAACTTATTGTTGCATCTATTGGATTCACTCAACAATTTTTGGTGCTTTGTTTGCCTCATTCTGAGCATGGGTGGATTGTTCCTCTATTGATGTAATGGGTAGATCTATATTAATTTGTACCAATGGTTGGAACCCTAGGCATATATGAAAATGAACATGGCCAATAAAACTATGAAGATTTATATTCTAGCTATGTTGAACATAAGGAAGGCTTTCATCTTATGTGTATGGAACAACATATTGATAGGATCTCTTTATTTACCATCTTTTGACGGGTCTAAATTCGCCCGACAACAACAAATGGTACTTCCTGGTACACAGTTCCAACTAGACTATGCACCGTTTGAATTAGGAGTCCCATTCGAAATTTGGCCTAACTTCCATTGATATTGTTTTTGGGGTTTTTTGGTCGGTTACGGTCCAGTTTACCGATGAGTATGGATGATGAGTGAATATGCAATGCAACAATGTAGATGGAGACTATGTATTGAAAACAAACTAATCTATTGTTAATCTACTCTAATGTAACACACCCGACCCCTAAGTATCCTTTTTGTGGAAGGGGCGTCAAAATTTTGCTTTCCTTAAACATCTTGAATCCTCTTCCCGAGATATCCATCACCTTCTACTCATCAAAATCTTTCCAACCACCTTTACCAGGATAAAATTCGAGCTCTGGGTTGGAAGTTATGCCCTTCCGGAGTTTTGCGAGCATCATTGATCAAAGGCCATGTGGCGCCCACGTGGATTGACCTCGTTCGTACTATCCCAAGGTTCCCTGAAGTCCTGGATCTCCCTAGCGCTCCTGCATCTATGGTGTAAATCCACCTGCCATTAACTCCACTGATGGGACTTCATCCTCGTTTAACATATAGGGTTGCGGGAATTCAGCATTCGGTGTTGAACACCCCTTTTTTCTTTCTACGCGTATATCCTCTGGAGCCCCGAAGCCCCGAAATTGTGCCACATGGATCCGGCCTTCGGCTCTTTTGACTTGTCATACTACACCACCCCAAACCTTCGGAGTCCAAAAACTCTAAACTGTCGAGGTCCTACCACATAGTTCTGGCCTTCAGCCCTTTTTGGAACATAAGTCCTAAAACTCGAATTTTCTCGGAGTTCCGAACTCTCGAGGTCCCATTAACCATTAGGTCATGCAACCACGCACCATGGAATGACACACATCAAGGCAGAGATGAAACATGCCCCCATCAATGGGTGACACATGTCACGTTCTAATGGGCACATAGGGGCTACGAAAAGCATGAATCAAGGTGACACGTGGCACATTGAACGTGGGTCTACGTCACCTTGGGTGAAGTTAGCATGCCACGTCACTCTAGACTAACATCCTTCCAACACCCCTTAGATATCATGGTCGAGGTGCTTCCACGTAGATCCAAAGATCTACGACCTTTGTTACTTCGTAACTTCGGCGTTCAAGGGATCCACCATGTAATTTCCTCTTTGCTCCTGGAGTGGTGAGTGTTGGGTTGACCACAGTCTAGATCTAATGATTAGGGAAGATCTTGATTTCCCTCAAATCAAGGGCTCGCATTACTTCGTGTGTTCGGAATTTAGGGGTTCTACCCGCTTAATACTCCTTTTCTCCCGGAGTAGGATTTCGCTGAAGTGCTATACGTGAATCCTTCCACTGGTGGATCAGACAGTTGGGAGGGGTTCTCAATGGAGTCCCCAGATAAATAGCTGAAAGGGATCCTGAAGGATCCGAAGATCGACGACCCACAATACTTCGCAACTCTGACATTCGGAGGTTTTGGTGTTATAACACCTTTGTTCTCCTAAAGTGGTCAATGTCGGACTAAGCTCGACATAGATCCAATGGTCAGGGAGGCTCCCAAATACCTTCGGATCTGTGGCTCATGTTACTTCACGACTGAGAAGATGATTGGGGGTTTAGCAAGGGAACAAATCCCATGATTACAGGTAACTGACCGCCAGTCAACTGTCATCTGTCAAGATACTTGTCCTACAGGTTTGCTTTGACGTATTTGGACGTTGCGGTGTTAATTCACCCCAGAGTTCTGGACTCCCAGAGTCTCGAATGACTTAGCTCCTTTTTTAGTGTAGCGCAGGGTTCCATGGACCTGGTCCTATGGAACTTTGTCAAGCACCAGAGGCTACACTCTTTAACTCTTAGCTAATATTTGGATTAAGGTCGTGGGCATGAGCCCGTGGTCACTTGGACAACTGGTTTGAAGGGGACGCCCTCCAATTCACATAACTTAAGTTCTAAAATAGGGAGAGGTATTTTCAAACTAGCCCAAAGGCCAAACTTTCCATTTTACACCCATACAAATGCAACGACTTACAGAAGAGCAGTTAAATATTATAACCATTAATTTCACGTGAAGCACAATTATTCACAATTACATGCATTCAAATCATGCATTTCAATTCAAGTGCACAGGGAAAATGAAATACTTATCTATTACAATCGATCACCGACCAACTGACTGTCGGTGTTCACCTTTCCACCCAACCATAGGCTTAGAGGCATTCATTCTTAGCACTCTGGCCACCCCCGTGCCAAGTCATGATATCACTAGGGAATTTTTGCAGTTTCTTAGAGACTCTCTCTCTCTGTCACAACCTCTGTGAGGTTTATCAGATGCTCCCTCATCATCAAGCTCATGACTTTCCACTCAAGTCCTATTCTCAGAAAATTCTTCGAGATCCTCTCTCTTTTTCCCTCCAGTAAATAGAACATATTATGAAGCTTCCAGTTCTCCTTCTCAACTAGAGAGCCTCCCGCACTCTTTCTCTTTTTCTCTGCATATCCTCAGTCGCATGCCCCCTATGGGCTTGGTCTTCTTTCTTCTCTTCCTTCACGTGTATTCTTGCATGCATGTTCCTCCTCATGAAGGTTTTGGACCTGTCATGCTCCTTCTGTTAGAAGGAAACTCGGGTCAATCTGAGTCTGCAGGAAAAACTTTCCTCTATGGTACATCAAGCTGACAGTTTTCAGTCTCCCTAGTTAGACCCTCCATGCTTCCATTCATTAGGGTATTTTATTGTTCAACCACCAGTCCTTTCCTTATTAACTGATTTCTCCTTGGGACCAGGATGAGGCTTATTATTTCAGCAAGGATAAATTTGGGACATTTTGACATAGTGAACCCTCTCCACAGTTTCCTCACTATTTTTCCTCTAGTGATATCATGGCCAATACTTCAAGGCTTCACCCCAACAATCACTTATTGGAAATATAAACAATAATACACTTACATTGTTCCCATGCCATAGCATGGTGATCATAATTAATGATTAATTACAAGCTGGGGGAAACAGAGGTATTACAATCCCCTCCCCCTTAAAAAGGAACATCGTCCTTGGTGTTCTTTCTCAGTGACACCTGCCATGCCTTTGTCATTCAGTTGTTTCAGAAATCTTGATCCTCTTTCTTGGTTAGGTCCTTTCCATACTCTTGGCCTTCATCACTTGCCTTCAATACTATTGGACAATAAGCATATTAATCATAATTTCATGTGGAAACATTTTATTGTTGTGCAAAATTCAAGTGGAAAATTTTGAAATATAGCACAATACTTATCTGTGCAGTTCGTGGATTCGCATCCACATGGATGTCTCATTATCTTGGGTCACTATTTTTCTTGGACATACCCATTGTGTGCATGATCCCAATCAATAGTTTATAAGAATTATCAAAGTATCCTCTTCCTTGCAGTCATTCAACCTCTAGGCCCAGGCTCAGGCATCCCTTTCTCTGCTATATAGTCCCTCGGGTGATCCATCTTGCCTTGCCAAGGCTTTCTCACACAGGAAAAGTTCTAAACACTTCATTGAGCCTTACAGTCAAGGCATCCCTCAGAATTTCTCTGCCAAGGCGTCCCTCTGGCTTGTGTTGCCACAAAACAACATATTCTAGGGAGATCATGGCTTACCACAGGAATCTCCTATCTCAATAGTAGCATTTTTCATGTTTTCCATCTTGACAACCTTCACATGTCCTCCCTACATAGGTCTTTTTCGTTTCACCTGTATCACAGTTATACATAAATCATGAGATGTTATCATCAATTTCAAATTCATAATTTTTCTTGCAAATTTGTCACCCGCGGATTTCCAAATTCCACATTTATTTTCAGATATGTTCCGCACAGGGACCGGATTCATACATATGGGAATTTCCTTCCCATATTAGTTTTTCTCACAAGGCAATTTGTCTTCCTTATGGGCTTACAACACTGCCATATCCAAGACCCTTTTCTTCCTGCCATTTCATCATTCCTCAGCCAAACATTGTTAGTTTTCATGCACTTTATATTTTCAAAACTATGCATAATAACAGTCCAAGACATTTTCATTTATTCAAGGATACAAATCAAAATGAAATATCATTATTTGCGTATGCATCCTTTCAACATAATAATTTTTTACAAATGTAATTCAAATATCAAATGACTTTAATCAATGTGCCAACATTCATGGCCACATTCATACCCAATGCACCCTTGCATTGATTTCAAGTTTGCCACACTTATGACAAGAACTTGGGCATGGTGTGTTGGAGCTTAACCAAACTCTTCACCATATGGCTTATTCATTCTCGTTCATTATTGTAGTAGGACTATGATTCATGCTACAGGATCATCCTGATCCCAAATCAACACATATGAAACTAAAAGTTGATCTTGAATTCACCCAAGCATTCTTCCTTCATTAGTAACCAGGGTGCCAACACTCATGGCCACCCAAATTTTCTTTTCTTTAACAACTACACAATTCAAGTGGAGTATTGGAAGGTCCTCCTTCCTCAATGGAAAACCCATTGTCTACCCTCTTATGCAAACATGCATTTCCTCAATGCATTCCATGCAATGTGCTAACTATGAGCACCTTTATTCCCAATATCCCTAGATTAGTCATTGTACCCATAGTACTCCTTACTCATGCATTTTCTTGCAAGGATTATAACTCATCCTTGTCTGGCATAGACTTCCTCTCTCTATTATTTAGATTATTCTTTCTTGAATCTTACCCTGCTTAGATAGCAATGGCATGCAATAACCACTCAAAATTATTCACATATCAGTAAGAAATTAAAATATTTAAGAGAGGATTATTACCAAATCCCTCCATACCTTATGCCACACCGGCATGAATATTTTATACATGTTCTGGTTGTTAGCACCCTTTTTCTGATTTTTTTTTACCTCATCAGTAGTGCTCCATGGGGCTCCCAAAGTCCCTTCAACAATCTTTCAAAAACAATCTTCTTGCATGTATCATTTATCATAGGTTATCTACCCTTGGCAAATGTCCTTTCCCAACATCTTCAATCATTTCTTATACATGACACACATCACAAATATATATATATATATATAGTCATCATGTAAAACAAAATGCATGTAACATAGCATTTAAATCAATAAAATGTTTTCAGATGTTTCCCAACATATCTCTATGCACTCTACCACATTATCCCTTAATGTGTTAGCTAGTGCAATCACAATCCAATTTTCAATTGTATTCTATAATCATACAACCATCAACATCCTTATGCCAAAACACTTACCTGCATTAGTAAATCAATCTCGCGTACCAGAGAAATACAATAAACAACAAGGAAGGGGTCAGGGGACTCTTCCTTCTCCAAATACTTCTACACAACCTTGGACTTTCAATCCCACTAAGTTATTTTTTGAAGGCCTCACTACCCCATACTTATTGTGGCTTACCCAAGCCTATTCATTCAAACTTACTTATTTATTTATTTTCCTTTTTATGGCTATAGTTGTTTCCACAACTGTATTTGTTTTAGAATGTAATCCAGGATTCTTATATGTGCATGTGTGTGTGTGTGTGTGCTTGCAGCCCATTGCCCAATTTCCAACAATAATTAAGGTTGTGACTATGTTCTCCTAACAGAGTCTTTACACAGTTCCTTCACAGGGAACTCCTTCGGCATGCAACTTCCTTATTACATATCCATCACTATATTTGATGGCCTCCACCTTGAGTTAGCTTCAAATGTTTACCAAATATTCTATACGGAACATCAACATGCATCTTTGTTATGCATCTAGATTATTTATCCACACATATTCCTTGTTTTTTAAACTGACATCCATGATGCACTTAACCACATGCATAACCATAAGCCTATGTGTATCTACCATAGGTATGTTTTGCAGCTCAAATATATCTTTTCACTAAAATCATTTAACTCATGATTGTTCAAAATCGTTCTCATGTGATCCTCAAAGGCATAATCAGGTTACCTTTTATCATGACAACAGAGCATCCTTGCTCATTTACTCTTCCATCTATTTATACTAGCCTTTCCTGGGGGAATGGAACAAATTCCCCTCAAGCTATCAATCAAAACGAAACTTTCAAGACTCTTCAGAATAGAGTCAATCATGCATCCATGGTATTCATTCAATCTTGGCAAGTGAAATTCTTGCCTTACATTTCACTCATCCAGGCAATCATATTGTGCCTTTAGTATACATATATTCTTACATCATACATGTGCATCACTTGCACATTTAATATCACTCATATCTACTTGGTCTTAATATCAGTCTTCATATCAAGAAACCTCACAATGCATTAAATCCACGCACTCAAGCATATACACAAAGTCCAAACATTCATCATGCAAGCTCATTGCTTGCACCTTTTCCATGGCATTCATACACATGGACATATCAAACTTCCAGATCCTCCTCCCAAGAATCTTTTTGCCATCCTTATGACAAGTCTCATAGGGACACTCAACATTGAGCTTCCCTCTCAGTTGAGATCTTGCAGTCATATTATTCTTTTAATCATGTATACACATATTTGTATATATGTAGGTGCATAGCTTGTACCTTTTTACCTCATTCATTCACATTGATATTTTATTTTTAATATTATTTTTCTTTAGTGAGGGATTACAGTCAATCATATGACTAGCCTCACAGTCATAATTTGTACTGATGTTTCCCTCTCTACATGGCAATAACCAACAAGGGTCACTTTTCCCTTTTTACTATAAAACCTTCCATAATTCAGAATTCAGAACTGAAGGCAGTAAGATAACCACTTCTAGTCTCTTCTTCATACCTCAATTAATTCTTGGTCAACAGATCTCTACAAGGGAATCTTTTCCTAAACTCCCTCTTATATCTATCTGAGTATACCAAGCCATATCCATATGGCTCCTATCCACCTCTAGATGTCAAAATGATCCACTGGTCATCCAAGGTGTTTTGACACCTCCTTAATCATACCTTGCATTGGTCTCTCATTAATCCTTACAACCCTATCTTATTAAGGTAATAGGTAGCAACATTATCAACATTTAACTTCTGCTGACACAGGCTCATTCTCATCAAAATGTCCATTAGTAGACTATACCTTACAACCCACCATAGGTTATAACATGCCTAATTTGCATGTTCAATATTTTTCCATATGCATCCAAGTTTTTATTATTAATGCCCCTTAGCATAATCCCACAATTGTAGGACTGGATATCATTTCTCCAAAAGAAATGATGGGATTCTTCTACCACAATATAGCATGATTCAATTTCATTGGGTAAAATCCCAACTGAATTTTAATCTGCATCCTTCTCCTCAAGGAACTTATGTAGATAATTTATGTACGACACTAATACTCTCAACATGCTCATCTTAGCCTTGGTAAACTATTCTTATGACTATTCTCCAACCCATCCAGGCCCATGTCTGAATCATGCTCTGCTAGATAGGGTAGGGTATTATGTCCTCTTCCTTAAAGTTTTCTAAGAAATAAAATCACTTGAATCTTTCGTGAGCCCAAGCAGGCCAAGTGTTGTTTCCATGCTCTAATACCACTTTGTAACACACCTGACCCTAAGTATCCTTTTTGGGGATGGGGCATCAAAATTATACTTTCCTTAATCATCTCGAATCATGTTCTCGAGCTACCCATCAACTTCTTCTCATCAAAATATTTCCAACCATCGTTACCAGGCTCAAATCTGAGCTTTAGGTTGGAACTCATGCCCTTCTGAAGTTCTGCGAGCATCATTGATCAAAGGCCACATGGAGCCCACGTGGATTCACCTCATTCATACTATCCCAAGGTTCCCTGAAGTCCTGGAGCTCCCTAGTGCTCTTGCACCTATGGTGGAAATCCATCTGCCGTTAATTCCACTGACGGGATTTCGTCCTCGTTTAACGTATAGGGTTACAGGAATTCGATGTTCGACGCTAAACGCCCCTTTTTTCTTTCTATGCATATATCTGTCGAAGCCCAAAAAAATTTCCACGTGGCTCCGGCCTTCGACTCTTTTAACATGTCCTACTACACCACCCCAAACCTATGGAGTCATGAAACTCTGAACTTCTGAGGACTTACCACGTATTTGCGGCCTTCGACCCTTTTTGGAGCATAAGTCAAAACACCTTAATTCTCCTGGAGTTACGAAATCCCTAACTCTCGGGGTCCCATTAACCATTAGGTCATGCAACCATGCACTATAGAATGACACGCGGCAAGGTGGAGATGACATGTGGCCCCATCAATGGGTGACATGTGTCACGTTCTAATCGGAACATAGGGGCTACGAAAAGCATGAATCAAGGTGACATGTGGCACGTTGAACGTGGGTCCACATCTCCTTGGGTGGAGTTAGCTTGCCATGTCACTCTGGACTGACAGCCTTCCAACGCCCCTTAGATCTCACAGTCGAGGTGTGTCCACGTAGATCCATAGATCTACGACCTCCATTACTTTGTAAATTCGACGTTCGGGGGATCCGCCATGTAACATCCCCTTTGCTCATGGAGTGGTCAGCATCAGGATGACCATGGTCTAGATCCAACGGTTAGGAAATATCTTGATTTCCCTCAGATCAACGACTCACGTTACTTTTTCGAGGGTCTACCCACTTAATACTCCTCTTCTCCCGGAGTAGGATTTCATCGAAGTGCTACACGCGAATCCTTCCACTGGTGGATCAAACAGTTGGGAGGGGTTCTCAATGGAGTCCCCAGATCAACGATTGAGAGGGATCCCAAAGGATCTGAAGATCGATGACCCACAATACTTCTCAACTCCAACATTCAAAGTTTTTGGTGTTATAACGCCTTTGTTTTCCCGAAGTGGTCAACACCGGACTAACCTCGGCATAGATCCAACGGTCAGGGAGGTTCCCGAATACCTTTAAATCTGAGGCTCACGTTACTTCACAATTGAGAAGATGATTAGGGATTTAGAAAGGGGACAAATCCCGTGATTACAGGTAACTGACCGCCAGCCGTCGGTCACCCTTCAAGCTATCAGTCCTACAGGTCTCCTTCGGCGTATTTGGACATTGCGATGTTCATTTGCCCCGGAGTCCCGAACGAATTAGCTCCTTTTTTAATGTGGCGAAGGGTTCCATGGACCTGGTCCTATGGAACTTTGTCAAGCACCAAAGGCTACACTCTTTAACTCTTAGCCAAGATTTGGATTAAGGCTGTGGGCATGAGCCCATGGTCACTTGGACAACTAGTCTGAATGGGACACCCTTTAATTCATAGAACTTAAGTTCTAAAATAGGGAGGGGTATTTTCGAACTATCCTGGAGGAAAAACTTGCCATCTTACACCCATACAAATGCAACGGCTTACAGAAGAGAAGTTAAATATTATAACCATTAATTTCACGCGAAGCACAATTATTCACAATTACAGGCATTCAAATCATGCATTTCAATTCAAGTGCACAAGACAAAGGAAATACTTATCTATTACAGTCGATCACCAACCAACTGACTATGGGTGTTCTCCTTTCCACCCAACCATAGGCTAAGAGGCATTCATTCTTAGTACCCTACCCACCGCCATGCCAAGCCATGATATCACTAGGGAACTTTTGCAGTTTCTCATAGACTCTCTCTCTCTATCACAACCTCTACGAGGTTTATCAGATGCTCCCTCAACATCAAGCATGCAACCCTCTACTCAGATCATGTTCTCGACAAATTCTCTAAGATACTCTCTCTTGTTCCCTCCAGTAACTAGAACAACTTATCAAGCTTCCAGTTTTTCTTCTCATTTGGAGAGCCTCCCAGGCTCTTTCTCTTTTTCTCTCCATATCCATAGTCGCATGCCCCCTGTGGACTTGGTATTATTGCTTCTCTACCTTCGCGTGTATTCTCACACACCTTTTCCTCCTGAGGAAGGTTTTGGACCTGTCCTGTTCCTTCTGTGAGAAGGAAATTGGGGTCAGTCTGGGCCTACAGGAAAAAATTTCCTCTGTGGTACATCAGGCTGACAACTTTTTGTCTCCCCATCCATACCCTCCATGATTCCATTCATTAGGGTACTTTATTGTTCAACCATCAAGCCTTTCCTTGTTAACTGATTTCTGTTTGGGACCAGGATGAGGCTTATTATTTCAGCAAGGAGAAATTTGGGTCATTTTGATATAATGAACCTTCTCCACAGTTTCCTCACTCTTTTTCCTCTAGTGATATCATGGGCAGTACTTCAAGGCTTCACCTCCACATTCAGTTATTGGCAATCTAAAAAATAATACATTTACATTGTTCCCATGCCATAGCATGGTGATCATAATTAATGATTAATTACAAGCTAGGGGAAATAAGTGTATTACATCTAATCTATCCTAGCTAGGAGCACGCTAAAGTAACCGATGAGCTGTAAATGAAACCAAATTCTACATAAACTTCCACGTACATAGCTGAAATAAAAGAGCAGAACTAGAAACAAGTGCATGCAAATAAATATAACCATAACAGTTTAAATTATATTAATGCATGCGTTTAAAACTTAGCAATCTCAAGACTTAAAGATATTCGAAGAAACACTTAAAACCGCAAAACGACATAGAGTGCATAAGAGTTAATCTGTAATCAAACAAGCATTCTTACAATCCATGTGAACAATGTTCATCTTCACTCGAAATAATTCACAGCATAGATGTATTGTTAAGGTCCTAACCCGCACATAGGTAGATCAATGTATTCAGATGTAATAAAGGTCAATATTAATAAGGCCTTTCAATAAAATAGAATAAGGCGGATGTAAGAAGACCTAATAGAAGCTTTCGCGTCTAGAAGGATCTTCCTCTAGATGCTTCTCTTAATAGACATATTTAGTATAAATAAGGGTCGAGGGTATGAGAACCCTAGCTTGGAGATTATTGTAACAAAGCGTTTTTCGATTGGAGGTTGCCCCCTCGAAGAGGCCTGTGAATATTGCTTTCTGAATCAAAGTGCTATTTCTATTGCTATTGTTATATCTTTTTTGTGTATTGTGAAGATTATGCTGGATATTTTACTATTAATCTGCCATTTCTAGCATTTTATTTCTGTTCTGCATATTTTATATATCTGGTATCTTGCAAGTGGTATCAGAGCACTTTCCTTGGCAGAAATTGTGGGTATTTTTTTTCCAGGGTAGAGACGTATTCCGACGTCTTTAAGCCACAGAGATCTGTCGTTACGCACATAAACCCGCGGTTGAGGGATTCATACACGCAGAAAATACAAGTGGTTCTTAAGCGCACCTCTGTTGGCCACCCTTGTAACCTCTGTTGGTACCCCTTCGAGTGGTAGCGCATCAGACAACACCTGTGTACGGATCGACCTAGATTTCCTGAAGCCATCTTTAGATAAACCTATCAGCCGCCGGACTGTTATAGTGTCACCGAGAATAGCACTCGGGAAGATACTCTCTAGTACCTGGGTAGTCGGGTAGTACAGCTAAGGGTACAGTCTATCCTCCTTAGTTAGTGCCCTGAGATATTGGGCCGAGTACTACTATTGGACCCCGCACGTATATCAGAAAGTTATAGCACAAGGCAAACCCTTGAATACCTAACCCTTGGGGAACATAAACATAAACATAAACAAATTAAACCGGCGAGATCTATTGTCGCGCATCTGTGTTCGGATTGCTAAGTCAATACACATTTCTCTCTGGTTCAAAATTTGGGGATTTCAGCACTGCAGCATTCTTCAGACCAAAGTATAACCCCGCAGCTGAAAAAAAAAAAAAAGGTGGTCTGGAAATTTTTTCACCATTATTTGAGACCTATTCCATTAGATTCATCTCTTCTCCCTTATCACATTCATCCATATCATTTTTCTGCCAAAATTTCTGACCCCGCTCGCTCCCTTTTCAGTTCACCCATCCTCATGGCCCATACCCGTAGCCAAGAACTAGAGTCTCGCTTCAAAACCTTGCAATCTGGTTTCCTCGAGACCCAACAAGAAGTGAAACAACTCAGTGCTACTATTGCCTCCCGTGATGCCTCCATAAATGCATCCGTAAATGTAGTCGTGTAGTCCACAATGGAAAAAGTCAAACACGAACTGACCACCCAGCTTGAATCTGTCTTTGCATCACTCTACACCAAACTCAAGATCCCTACCGATGACTCTTTTCCTGATGCACATAAAAAGACTGAAGGTGAAACTTCTTCCCATTCCTTTCAACCCCAT
>ML811705.1:54312-84886 GCA_009831015.1 Picea engelmannii | reverse complement strand
ATTATTATTAAATTGCTCAAAGTGCTCAAAAACATGCCTTACAATGCTCAAAATGACAAACCGACTGCTCCAATGGCTTCCCAGCGTCCCAAAACCCCTGTCTGGGCTCTTTCGACACCTCAATCGGTCGAAAAATGAAGAAGATAGCCTCCTTGAAGTCTCCCTCTTCAACTTTGTTGTCTCTGGTTCTACAAATCGCACCCTTGCTTTAGCAAACCTGGCTCACACGCTCATTTAAGCGTAAAAACTCAGTCCCGTACACAACCGCGCACCGATACAAACCGTAGGACGATTAAGAAGGCGCCAGCCCCTAACCGCCTCGGCGTCCGGTCACATGGCGCATGGAACCAAGGGCTAAGCAAATTGGTTAGGTCGTTGTATAACTCCCGCGCCACCGGTCAAACTATGGGTTATACGTATCAACCATTGGTTATGATTACCCCGTGCGCATGGTTATTACAATGTTCAAACCATAGCATATATGTATGCGATTATAAACCGCGCGCCATATAATATACAACAGTTACATTACAACCAATGTCCACGGGTCGGGGCTAAGCCCCGACCCGACCCCTTTTCATTTTAATACAATGTAATACATTAAATAAAAATGCAAATACATATATGACAAGGAACATCGGGCGCTATAATGGTTAGTGGAGTATTGTTAATGCTTATGCTGTGGGAGGTCCGGGGGTCGAACCCCGTGGCCTCCATTAGTTTTACATAGCAATTATAAACCAACCAACGAGGGACACGTGGCGCCCAAGCATTGGGCCACGTGCCCTCATACCATTCGCTGCCAACGAGACATGTGTCAACACCCAATTCGCCAGCAACCATCCAACCAACAATTTCCACGTCATCACCGTACGGTCTTACGGTCCTGCCACATCACCGTACGGACTGTACGGACAGGTACAGTCAGCATCCAAAATTTTTGCCTGTTTGGCTTGGCAGACAGATCGTGATAACTCCTTCATACGGACTCCATTTGCGAAAGTAAATATACCGTCGGAATCAGGAAGACGAGACAGACGCAATGGCACTGTTTTCGTCGCATTCCGAGCACTTTGAAAATTGAGCAAAATTTGATCCCCTGATCAGTCATCTAATCCACCACACCCCCTGTAAACTTTGAAAATTGCAAAATTTCCAAATTTATTTGGTCAAATCTAGATTTGTCTAAAATTAAGGATATGTGATTGGTATGTATCTCTAGATCTTGTCTTTGATCGAGTCCTTTTGTCACACCTTTTGTCTTCAATTTTGGTTTGAAGCATGTTTGTGTGGCTTGCTTGGATTACTTGTGTACACTCGTTTGATGTATAAGTGATCCATTGGAATTGAACAAGTGTACCCAGTGGATCTAGTTAGGTTTGGTAGGATCCAATTTTTATTGCATTCGGTTTGTTTACCCTCTTGTGATTGGTTTTCATTACTAAATCCACCTTTATAAGTGAGTTTTGTGTTGAGATTCTTGTAGAGACATTGGAGTGTGTTTTTCAGCATCACTACCAATTTCTATAGCCCTTTTCTTGCTCAATTGCTAGTTTTCCATTTGCAAATTGTGTTCTTGGTTAGATTAAGGAATTGTTTGCATCATATTTGGAAAAATAAACAAAAATATTTGCATGCATATAATATTTTGAAGCATTAAAGACAAAGAACATTGTTGAAGTGTTTGGTTTGATATCTTATTAAAAGCTTGGTTCTTATTTGTCTTTCGTGTTTTCTTGGTGTTTGAGAGATTACATTGTGAAGTTTACAAAGAAAAATATCTATTTTCCTTCTCATAGATAGAATTCATTGAATTGAACAATGGCATTGACATATTTGCATTTCTTTTGTTAGTTCAAGAGTTGAGAACGCCATAAAAGTTTCATTCATATTCCCTTTGAGATAAACAACAACCATAAGAAAATATTTATAAATCTAAAATCAACTAGACTCTTTTCTTTGTTAGAAAATCAACATTAGAAAGGTTTAGGGAGATTAAAATCAACTAACTGATCCACATACCTTCACTAGCCAATCTTGTGGGAACTTCATCTCCCCTAGAGGGTTGGTTTTTAGAAGGCCCCCTCAGCCATTTGTTTGCTTGTTGTTGTCCTAGATTTGTTAAGGGTATGATATTTGCTTCCAAGTCTACGTTAGAATTAGGTTCAATTTTGTTTTGATGTTCACATTTTATTTTCATCATGGTTGAATCATTGCATTTGTCCCATTGATTACAAGGACTAGAGCCAATCACAGAGGCACAACCACCTCTCAAGAAGTACAAGATAGGTGACTGTGAATTTGAAGAGTCCCATCTTTGGTTTAAGGAGACTGGGATGCTTGAAGTGGAAGTGGTTGACGAAAGTCCTCCACCCAAATTTAATCATCCTTTGACTAATCCATACGCACTCATACACACCCATACTTGTCTAGATAACAAAAAGTTTTAGTGAACCTTTTTCTTTGTTTAGTGACCCTCACACCATGTTGGGCCTAAGTGTTTCTTCTAGTGTGGTTGAGCCATCAAGACCATCTGCAAGTGGGATTGGGGGAATCCCACCAATGTCCACTTTACCATCCATAAGTGTCATTGTACCTACACCATCTATGCCCATTTATACATGTCCTTCTACTTTTGGGATACCAGCCATGTCCTCTTTTTTGTCCACTAGTATACCCAACATTCTTATGCCTATCCTATCAGTTTTGATGCCCACACCTAGATCTTCTTCCATTGGGGGGTTGAACCTTGGTTTTAGCATGAGTGGTGGAATTCCTTCCACCTTTGCCATTCCTATGAGCGGCCCAATGTCGTCGAGTGTTGGTTTTCCTTTTGGGGGGATTATTCCTCGTGGTTTCAACACTGTCCCTAGTCAGTCTGGGGAAAGTAATGTGTCATAAGGGTTTAATTTCCTATGTGTTAGCACATCCCTTGGGGGAAAGTTTTCCCAATGCGGAGGCTATCCCTTTATCCATACCTTCCATCTCGGGGAATTCTTCCCTAGGACTAGTCTTGGGAACACATTTCCTTTTGGGTCTACACCTACCCCTAGGGAAAATCCCCTCAGGGGTACATCTAGTATTGGGAGAAACCATGCTCCCAATGTTGATTTTTTTTAATAAGTTAGGCTTAAGCATGAATTTCATTCCATTTTATCATTTTACTTAAACCATAGACAATTTGTTGCAGCAACCAAGATCACAAGAAGAAACACCATGCACAAGTACACAAGAAGTATCCTGGGAAACCCTTCTCAACAAGGGAAGAAAACCCAACCAATCATTTGCTACATTCTTCAAGACAAAGACCTCCACCACCATAAACACCTAGCACACAAAAGCGTGCTCACAAACCCAAGAAGACTAGTGCCCAAGAGAGGTGCACACTTTTCCCAAGAAGATGTACTTGCTGAAATTTCTAAACCCACACACAAGATATGATTCCTCAATGGGGAATTTACCTTTACTTATATTAGATTGAACCGGTCAATAGAAGTGTTTATTGGCACAACAGGGCTGACCTCTCTAACTCACAATATAATTGATAATAACCAGATTAATTGTATTTTACATTAATTATCAATTACATTAAGGTGGGGCCGACCTGTACCCTTTATGTTACAATTAGGGTTACAGGTAGGTATGACTCTTGAACAATATAGCAATGGATCTCATACACCCACTAATTCTTAGCCACTAGGGGCACATCCATAGGTATGTCCATATCTCTATCTTACTGTGTCTCACAGGAGAACCACACTCACTAGTGCTCAGCCACAAGGGTCACATCCATAAGGATGTCCATATATCTATCTCACTACGTCTCACAAGAGAACCACACTCACTAGTGCTCAGCCACTAGGATCACGTTCACCTGTGCTCATTTACGGGTACGTCCACTCAACATATCTTATTTCCCATTGCATTACACATGAGAGTCATCTAAAGTTCGTAATATCAACTCTCTGCTCAGAGGAGGCTAGTACATCGTCTTCATCTCTGACTCACAATGATGCACCCAATTCATGGGAATTCACATGTTCACCTTGTTCTTAGCCACAAGCACATCCAACTTAGCAAATATGCTTTCTCACTACGTTACACAGGAGAATCATCTGGATTTCTTCTCAAATCTCTGTAAGGAGGAGGCCATCACTACGTTCCAGCTCTGTCTCAGATAGGAACCACACACCGAACTCATGGGCTCTCTCTCAGGTCGACTCAATCAGTCTGTATCCTGGAGGATGTATCACACAGTTGTAATCATCAACACTCCCTCTCAGCTAGGGAGGCATTCTCCATTAGGCCAAGTCTCGCAGGGAAGTACTCGAACTTTGTCTTAGTTGTAGTCATCAACACTCCCTCTCAACTAGAGATATATTCTTCACCATGCCAGTTTGGTGAAGATGTCTGCAATCTACTCATGTGTAGGAAGGTACTGTACATGTATTTATTTCCTCTGCATCATGTCTCTGAAAATGATATTTTATCTCAACATGTTTCGATCTATCATGAAACACATGGTTCTCAAAGAACTTCACACATCTCTGGTTATAATCATAGAATCCATCTCATGATCAAGTAAATATGCCAGAAGCTTATGAAGTTGCACTGCTTCGCACACTTAATGATATATACTCTGCTTCTGTGGTACTCAAGGCCATAAAGATTTTTTTTCTATTGCACCAAGAAACCATGGAAAACTTCACGATAGAACAACAACCATATGTGCTCTTCCGGTTCCACTGTACTTTCTATCCATTCTGCATATCCCTATAAACTCAAGTCTTCACTGGAGGCATATCTCCGGCCATATCTAACTGTGCCTTGTAGATATCTCAATACATGTTTCACAGTTGTCCAGTGAGTTTGTCATGGTTGACTCATGTATTGGCTAAGTACATTCACTACATAGCATGAATCAGGTTTGGTATTTAACTAGATACATCAGTGATCCAATAAGTTGTGGATCAAACTTGTCTGAATCATCATCATTCATTTTATTCAAATCCATCACCATGGATTTGCATTCTGTCATACTGAACTTATTTAATATTCCCACTATATATTTTCCTTGACTCGGGAAAATCTCATCGGTCCTCTATCATACTACTTGTCCCAAGAAGTAGTGCATCATACTTAGATCCTTCATCTCGAAATTAGAAGTCAAAGCTTACTTGTATCCAACAACAAGGCTTTCTGAATAAGTCACCAAATTCAGGCTCTCGTCACCAACACTGTAATAATATAGGTTTGGATCAACAACACTCTTGATGAAACCCAAACTCATCGAGAATACATCCATATGATATAGTTTCCAACTCATGGATGGTAGTACGAATGGAAGTGTATCGGGATTACTGGATCAAGAGTCTCATCATAGTCAACTCCCTCTGTTTGTGAGAATCCTCTAGCTATAGATATCTCTTTGTATTTCTTGACACTTCCATCAACTGCATGCTTGATCTTATAGATACACTTGGAAGTCACCACGAACTTCCCTTCTAGTCTCTGAATAATATCTTATACATCATTATTTGAGATATACTGGTATTCTTTTGTTATGGCATCTTGCCATACATGTTCTCTTGTTGCTTCTCCAAGACAAGGAGGATCATAATCAATGAAGTGGCTCATGACTAAAGGATAGCTCGAAAATATATTTTTCTTTCTCGGGATGTGCCTTGAGGGGATTGTATGTTCCTCTACCTCCTGCATAGTTTTTTCGAGCCTAGGCAGGTCATTTATGCCCTACTATTATATCTCTGGGCATATCAACTAGAGCAATTGGATCAACTGGAATAATATCTATCTCCCTCTAAATTGCTGAAGGGGGAGAAGGTATTGTCTCACTTTCAATTCGATCTGAGATTCTCTGGATCTTTGAAGGGTTATCTCTTCTTCAAAAGAAACATCTATGTTATTCTCAATCTGTCTCTGACTAGGGATGTAGATCTGATATGTCTTTGAAGATTCATTGTTATCCCATAAATGTATCCTTTCTCCTTGAAGGGTCTAACTTGGACCTTTTCTCTTTGGGTACATGAAAAATACATTGGGCACCCAAATATCTTGAAGTGTTCAATATTGGGTTTCACTCCGGTGAAGGATTCTTCGAGAGTTATGTTTTTCAAAATATGGTGAGGACTCATATATTGTGTTATGCATGCTTATTCCCACAAAATCATAGAAATATTATGATCATGTATTATTGCACTGATTTCCTTAATGATGGTTATGTTATTCCTTCTTCTCAAATAGTTTTGACTCCCTATGAAGTCTGTAGTATAATCATCTTCCTTTGTTTGTTAACCTGTCTGAAACAGGAGAACAAACAAAAGGGAAAAAAACAAGAATATATCCTAAAGGAGAATAATGAGTATATCTCTAAAATCAAAACAATTTAAGGATTGTTGTCATAGCTACAACACCTATTTGTAATGTAGCAATTTTAGAAATGTAGGTTAGAGGCATGATAATTAAAACAATCAAACCTGGAGTCTTCACTTCCAATGTGTTGTTCCTCTGAATGCACTGAGATCCCTCTGGATCCATGTCTTCAGTAAAGGTTCCTTCCCCCTGCAATCTCCTTCATGACAATGATACAAATAATATATACAAGTGCATACCTAAGGATGTTGATATGATTTCTCCAATGGCACCAAGTTGAGGTATTTATGAGGAAGGTAGTCACAATGTCACCTTTTGTGATCTTGTTATTTTGAGGCTGGCCCTTCAATGTAAGGGCTTGAGTAGATGTATGGCTTCCTTTTCTTTATGTTATATTCTTTTCATTCATTGATAGTTGTCTCTGGTAAACCTTTGAAGTCTTATCTTCCAGGAACTTGAAGTTGCTTGATCCATAAAGCTTATATTCCATCATAGTTTTGTTCATCACACTTTTAGATTCTTCAGAAACCCTTATCAACTGGGCTAGAAAACCTAATGGCTAGGATAGGCTAGCAACCTCAGGTTTTGTTGGGCTTATGATTTCCAAAAATAATCCTTGAAGGTCAAAAGAACATAGATAATATTGAAGGCTTCTTCATAGAGTTTCAGAAACCCTAAAACCAGAAATCTGCAGAAATTTGCGGAACCCTAGGGCCAAAAATAAAAAATTCTTGGAATTTCACTTTAAGAGCTTCTAGAGGTGCATTGAAGGAGGCCATACACTTCTATGCCAAAAATATCCTCAACGTCCAAGTATTAATGGCTAGAACACCACAGAAAGGAGGGTCGTACGGATTTTCTGGAAACCCTAGGAGGGTTGTACTGTTCTGCAGAAATGAGAGGAGACTTGGCAGATGCTTGTGCAATGGATTATTCAAGACCTATGCTCGGATACCATGTTGATTTTTTTTAATAAGCTATGCTTAAGCATGAAGTTCATTCAATTTTAGCATTTTACTTAAACCATAGACAATTTGTTGCAGCAACCAAGATCACAAGAAGAAACACCATGCACAAGTACACAAGAAGTATTTTGGGAAACCTTTCTCAACAAGGGAAGAAAACCCAACCAATCCTTTGCTATATTCTTCAAGAGAAATACCTCCACCACCATAAACACCTAGCACACAAAAGGGTGCTCACAAACACTAGAAGACTAGCGCCCAAGAGAGGTGTGTACTTTTCCCAAGAAGATGTACTTGCTGAAATTTCCAAACTCACACACAAGATATGATTCCTCAATGGGGAATTTACCTTTACTTATATTAGACTGAAATTGTCAACATAAGTGTATATTGGCACAATAGGTCTAACCTCTCTAACTCACAATATAATTAATAATAACCATATTAATTATCTTTTACATTAATTATCAATTAAATTAAGGTGGGGCTAATCTGTACCCTTTACATTATAATTAGGGTTACATGTAGGTCTAACTCTTGAAAAATATAACAAGGGATATCATACTCCCACTAGTGCTCATCCACTAGGGGCACATCCATAGGGATGTGCATATCTCTATCTCACTGTGTCTCACAGGAGAACCACACTCACTAGTGCTCAGCCAATAGGATCATGTTCCCCTATGCTCATCCACAAGCATGTCCACTCAACAGATCTTCTTTCCCACTGCATTACATAGGAGAGTCATCTGGAGTTCATCATCTTAACTCTCTGCTCAGAGGAGGCTAATGCATCATCTCCATCTCTATCTCACAACGATGCACCCACTCATGGGAATTCACACGTTCACCTTGTGCTCAACCACATGAATGTACAACTCAGTAGATCTCCTTTCTCACTACATTACACAGGAGAATTATCTAGAGTTATTCTCAACTCTCTGTAAGGAGGAGACCATCACTATGTTCCATCTCTGTCTCAGATAGGAACCACACACCCACACCCAACTCATGGGCTCTCTCTCAGTTCGACTCAATCAATATGTTTCCTGGAGGATGTCTCACGTAGTTGTAATCATAAACACCTATGAGTTCCACCATCCCTAGGGGAAATCACTATTCTATAACACCACATCCCTCCAGTAGCACAAGGGTAGGGGGGAAACAAGGTTCATCTATGGTGTTAGGAACTTCATATTCATCCCAGTATTCATTTTTCTCATACATTGTTTCCTTTCCTTGCAATGTTAGACTTGCCTAATTTGTCACGTTTGAAAAATGACCCTATTTCCCATAACCATTCATGGTCATCCATTCCTGTGAAACTACCATCAGACATAACCAAATTCAATGAAAATCCAAGAGAAGACCCCTCCACTCACATAATGACATATCATTTGTGGTTCTCATCCAATTCCTTGATGGATGATAGCGTAAGGTTGCATATTTTCCATATATCCCTTATGGGAAGTGTCGTAAAATGGGATATTAAATTAAAGGGATCTTCCTTCAATAGTTTTAATGACTTGGCATTGGCATTCCTAACAGATTATCAATTTCTTATTCGGTATGATATCATAACAGAGCTCGTGATGTATTTTCAATAGGATATCTCCACCCACATTTCCGATCATATCCATGAGTGGAGGTGAATATGTTGGACGATTAAGACTCAAATTCCTGATAAGCTCTTGATGGAGTGGTTCACAAAGGCTCTCTTACCACACATTGACAAGGATGTAGATATGGACAGAGTTAATACCGAGGAGCAAGCCATCATGCACCCCCAAAACTTAGACTTGATTTATTCTCAGTTGGATACTATTTATGATATTATCCTACATGCTTATAGGTTGTCGAAAAATCCTAGCAAGCCAAACCCAGGACCCCATGTTGATGGTGTGGTGGTTTTTGTATCCCATGCCCATGTGGGCCAATTAGCTGACCAGATGGGTCACATGTCGATTTTGTCACACCCATCGATTACTATTTCTAATGCTCAAACTACAATGGTCCCCAATTAGACCTTCTAGGTGAATTTGGTACAACCCTTACAACCGAATAATCCTTAACAACCTAGAGGAAATAAGAAGAGGAAAAAAAATAAAACTCCCAACATTGAGTAAGGGACCACTCCCACCCAAAATAATCAAGGAGGGGCACGAAAAAGAAAAATAAGAGTCAGTTTCCCTATACCACTTGTGAGGAGGACCACCCCACTCATCAGTGTCCTTGGAAGGGTGAATCCATCGATTTTTGGCTCAGGAAAAGGCCCCCCAATATCCTGTTTTACGAACTCATCCTTTCCCCCATCAACCTCAACATATGGTTGCAATTAATCCTACCCCTCCACAAGGGAACATGGCAGGTACCCTACAACATTAGGGGCATTCTTTGAATGCTTCAATTTTCATGTGTGACCATAAAATCAATCTACATACTCGAGCAAAGAACCACGACAATTATAATCCTATTCCCGTTGTGCAAGAGACAACATATTCTTCCTATATTGGTGGCTCTCTTTAGATTGAGAAGCCATCCTTTGACACACCACTTTACCCCTCGAAGGGAGTTCTTAGATGAACAAAACACAACCTGAATACACATGCCGCCCACAACTAGAACATTGTCGAAGACTTGGCCCAGGCATCATGTTCCATGTCTGCACTCAAATTCCTCCAAAACTTCCCAGTGCAACATAAATCCTTGTTGTCTACTATAGGTGGGGTTGATCCATCATATTCGAGTTTGATAACCTTTTATTTTGATCAGGTTCATCATAGTATTTCCCATCAATTCTCTTTTTAGATCAAAGTGAGAAAGATGGGGGAAAATATCCTTCACACTGTGATTGGTGAAGGAGCTTCAACTTGCATTATGTCTATGTCATGTTGGAAGGCCCTCAACTCTTCAAATATTGACACATCTACAATATTGTTGAAAACATTCGATGGACACATGTTCCAGCCCCACAGGATTATCATCGCTTTACCCATTGACTTAGGTGGTAAGATTGTCCCTTTTGTTGTGGAGGTAATCGACACACCTCTTGAGTATAATTTGTTACTTGGGTGCACTTGATTCTACGAGATGATTGTAGTTGTCTCATTCATATTTAGAGTCTTACACTTCCCTCATAAAGGGAAAATAGTGGCAATCAATCAAATTGCATTTTGTACCCCAGACCTTGGATCCAATGCGAGGTCTAATGTACCCTTTTTCATTGATTCCCAATAGCCTTACATGAGTGTTGGTTCCAGGATGTTTAAAGACTCTTCACTCATGGGAACATTCCCTCTGCCCCCACCACCTCCTGCTGTGAACATTTCTCCATTCCATATGATCTCTTTGTTTACCAATGGATCCCTTAGGTCTTTTGATCCTTGGTTTGCACCTCATCCCGAGGATGTTGAGTACTATGGAGCTTATGTACCACTCAAAATAGTTTATATTTCCTCTTCAAAAATCCCATAATCATCTATTGATACCGATCAATAACTCCATCCTCATATGGAGTGTGATCATCCTACTCCACCTGCATGAGTTTTTTACTCTCTAAGTTCACATGAATTCCTTGATCCATAGTTTCCTTCAGATAATGCCATCATAGATTTCATGGCTTCCATAGATAATCCACAAGATGAGATGATGCATTGATCATCTTGTCATGATTCCGAACTGATGAGAGTTAACATAATGAGTCTTGATCCAGGACTGGGGAAATTTTCTAGGGAATCCAATAGACCTTCCAGTATTGACCCTTTTCCACCTTGGTTATATTTCTTGGAACTTGCCACTGAGTTCTCTGCTTCCCCTTCCCTTGAATATTTGTGTTTTGTACTTCCTTCATTTCTTGATGGACCCCATCAAGGAGCCTCCAACTCTCAAGAAACTACTCACGATGAGTATCTTCAATTGCATAAAATCATTTATATGTGGTGTGGCCCCAGCATGGTGTGCCACATCTTGCCGACAATGGCCCATGAGTTCATCGATGATGAAAGGTATCCTTGTTCTGATCCTAGAAATGGGCTCTTCTTTGCATAAATTATCATGATGTGTAGTTCCTTGTATATAGGTGTGTGGTGTGAGTGATTTTTGTTTTTCCTATGTCATATCCAAAAAATTCAAAAACATTTTCTTTTTTGAGATTTCATTATGCATTTTGACCCTAAAATCTAGTTTACATGTGTTGACAAGATTATGGAGAATTTTTTAACAAAGCTAACAACTTCCACTAAACTTAAGGTACGTGTTCTCAAATTGGCATATAGGGATAGGTTTTTCCTTTCATCCACGATTTTCATTATTCATCTTCCATTCCATCGAAACATGGCTTAGGTTTGATCCCATCAAGTTGTGACATTAGCCACTCCATTTTTGCATGTTGTAACTTGAGTGGTAGTACCTACCCTTCATGGGCACCCTAGTTAGCACCCAGATTTCCATTTCCTGCCCATGTTGATATTTCTTGTAAGCCTGGGAACTCTTCTATAGCCCTGTTGTGACTTGACATTAAGACTCATTCATCTCTCTTCATCTATATTCTGGCCATATCCCGAGGGGGTTATCTTCTTTTTATGTTTATTAATAGTCGCCTATGCATTTTCTTCTTGCGTCATTTACCTCATCATTGCATTGTTGTTGGCCTAAATCCTTCTTACTTTTATTGCAATATCCTTTGACCATCCACCTCTTGCATTATTTGGCCTTTTCTTTTCATCCACCATCCCATGGAGAGAACAACTGCCAAGAGCAAATCTCACTTGCCAGTACTAGTTGCATTCATTTTTCGTAGGTCAGTTCCATCCGCTTGGAACATATGATCATGTTGTTAAGCCATTCATTATCTCTATAAGAGTACACTTTTATATTTTTTTGGACTCGTAAAAAGACACTAAAAAGGCACTTTCGAGTACACTTTTACCTCTTTTCGGACTCGTAAAAAGACATGAAAAAGACACCATCACGAGTATGCTTTTAAATATTTTTTGGGCTTGTTAAAACTGAATGAAAAACATAGTATCGAACATACTTTTATCTCTCTTTTGCACTCGTTAAACCATGAAGGAGACACCAAAAGCCAAAAAAAAATTAAAAAAAGAACGGGTTTTTTTTACTAGTGATCTATCTCAAAATGGAAGCATCTATCAAGTTTCCCTTGAACATGGAACCTATTTGAGTCATCATATTACAGTTGGGTTTTATATTGCCTAGGAGTCATTCTAGTAATATGAGTCACATATACTCCTCTCACTGGTTACTCTTCCAACCATCATGGAGAGTGCTTCAATGCTTCATTTTTTGTTGCACTATATTCATCTAGATATTAAGTCTCACTGCCAAGTCACCATTGTGTTGTGATATATGTTCAAGGAAATTTTAACCTTGAGTACTCAACCATCTATTGTTTTTTTAACTTTCCGAGTTGGCCACCCATGTGTCAGTTGTACTTGGTGATTATATCTCTTCACATCATCTCTTATTGCATGTTTCATGTTGATTGTTGGGGGATACATTAATTCCCTCCTTCAATGGATATCTTCCTATCAACTTCAACACATTATCTTGGAGAGGGATCTAGGAACGAACTAGTACCTTGGAGCTTGTAGTCCTCAATGGAAAGTCTCCTTGCAATCGATGGTGGGTTTTCATCATTGAATCCTGATTGATTGATTCTATGAGTTTTCAACATTATATCCTCTATTCACACTTGCTATATTGTACTAGGTACCTTGGGGTCCATATTCCTCGTCGGTGTGTCCCCTCGCATATTTAAATGGTATACATCAATGAACAGTAATCAAATGGTTTCTACCATCCTCAACATCAACTTATCTATTCACATGTTGTAGAATCATACCATTGGGTTTTGGGACAAAGACCTTGGGTTTGGGCCACATCATTCCTTTAGAGCACCCCCTCCCAAGTTGCGATGAAGTATATCACTTATATATGAGTACTTTGAAGACTTCATGGGAACTCTCCTCAATGCTCATTGTCTTCCTGATGTATATGTTGTGACATAGATCCACATTGTATTTTCTCGTGGCTATGATCTTATTGATGACATGATTCACAATGTATTCTTTTGTGGCCATGGTCTTTCATTTCATGGCATGGCTCCACAATGTATTATTTTGGAAACCATGCTTTGATACTCTTTAACATCTGAGTATGTCTACCTTGGGGATGGTCTATACATGTCTGTGTCCTTGGTTTTTGATTACAGGTACTCTTTGACCTCTAGAAATATTTTCTATCTCCCCACGCTACCTCACATGGATACTATTTTATTGTAATGTGTTTCGATCTTCCATTCCTTTATTAACCTCACACACTAGGGGGAATCTATTATAGCCTTAATTTCCACCCTACAGGGTCAGAGAGAAACACAAAATAAGTTGTAAGCCAAGGAACATCCCTAGCTCAAGATTAAGACATTTTTTAAGGGTGTCACTAGTCATCTATGGGATAACCAACGCCTTGTTTCTTGCCATTATTTCACAAAAAGCAAAAACCTCTATAATATTCTATATTCATGGAGTTTCGAAGAGGAAAGTGAGGGATGATTTGGTTCTTTGTGGCATGAGCCTTGGAAATCACATCATTCGAGTACCCACTGGTCTGTAGAAGATCTAAAAGCTCTCCCAAGCCTCTTCCAAGAATCTATATAAATAAGAAAAATATTGAGCATATGAAGGAAGAATCATTTACAGATACATGTTGCTAAAATTTAGAGGTGCTTCTCCATCTACATCAGTTGTAGTTAGGTTTCCTAGCTTGGTTGAAGAGCCGAGGAAAAGCAAGGAGCAAGGGGCAAGGATGAGTGCATATACACTAAGAGGTAATGATATTGATTTACTTTTTCCATTTGAATTAATAGATCATTTGGTTTCCCCTATGAATGTGTGTATTTCGTGCATGAATGTTTAGATCTGATTTTTTATTTCATATATCAGGTTAGATTCAAGTTAGATCTAGGATTCTAATAATAGACAGAGAAGTATAATGGTATTGTTTTGTCTCTTGTGTGCAAGAAGTAGGTTGTAAGAGATGAAGCTGGAACTTCAAGACTACAATAGCTAGGAAATACAAATGATAGTCTTCAGGAAAAAGGCATTCCATTCCACCATTTCTTAGTTTAAAAGTGAATCCATTTTCTTATTTCTAGAGGAATGCCATAGAATTCTAGCCCATTGTATATCTAGGATTGGTAGGCAGATCCTAGGGAGATCTTACTTCCCACCTGTGATATTTTATCCATGATAATGCTTGACTAGGCTTATGTTGGACACGTAATCCTTGAGATTGCATTATTGTAACAACAATGTACATATGAAGAGTCGTGGGTGATAGGAAGAGTCATGCGTTGGAGAAGAACAACAATTATTTTCTTTATATTTATGCATTTATTATGTTAATTCAAAATATAACAACATGGAGTTACATTTTCTACAAATTCCTTTCCTGATAGTGATATCAGAATGCAGGTTAACTCCATGATTTCCCTTGACATTTTCTTCCTTCATTGCCAGAAGAAAACACCTCTTAATTCATTCTTGTTCATTTGCCTTCTTGTCAAGCTCTCTAGTTGATTCTTTGATATAATTCTATCAACTATACACCCATTCTGGTTTCTCTCCCTCACTGATATGGAGCTTGTGGTTCTTCATGCATTAGGGTTCATGGTGCCTCCACGTAGTAAACCGAATTCACTCCTCTAGTAAATCCCTAATTTTAGCAACTTCGACTCGTTCCCTCAATTGCTTACACCGCTCAACACTTGGCGCGCATCCACCACCACCTCCTTCATGCATATTCTTAAAAATCTCACCATTTTTATCCTCCCTCTGCTTCTCTTCACTCCCTCAATCTCTCCCTTGCTCAACACTCAACCCTAACTCCTACCATTCAATTAACTAAAACATAATTCATGCAATTGTTTAATTCTTTTATTACAGCACCCAGAACCCACGAACTTGCTTCTCCCGTCGAACTAAAAGAGGGTTTGTCTTGTATATAATGAATTCCATTTGTTGAAGTGTTGTTAATTGGTATAAATTTTTAATATATATCGCTACTCTGGAATTGGTATCGTTGGTTGACTGTTAGTGTCGAGGACTCAAATCATTCCATGTTGCTACTCAACGACTAAATGGTAGTCGAATCATATATGCGCCACAATTATTTTAGAAGGTAGATACAACCAATAAAATAAGGGAAGAGTGTGCCTCTTAAGCGAATCTCCAATGCACATACCTAACTCTTATAAGTGACTGGCCATGTTCCTTGTCTAGTTCAAAATCGATCCCTTGTTCCTTGTCTAGTTCAAAATCGATTCCTTAGACCAGGTACACCTTGTGCTCTCTTTTCCTTGTGGTTGAAATTCATACCTACATATTGAACAATAATGTTCAAAACCTTGGACACTACTTGGATATCAGGAGTGATTCTCATTATGTGCAAGTTATTTCTGAGTTTGGTGTGTCAAGGAGGTAGAAGAACATGCACTCTCTCATCTCCATTGTCAACATGGTGCTGATGGGCAAAGAAAAATATAGATAATGGTATAGGAAGATCAAAATCACATTGATCTTCCATGACCCATGCAAAGGCATTTGTGAAGAAGCAATAGTCCCTGAAAGAAAAATCATTGAAGAAGAAGCATAATTGAACTTTGAATCTAATGTCTTATAATCAAATTCGAAGAGTAGCAGAACAGGTAGCAGACCAACTATTCCAACCTCAAACAAAGAATGTGCTATATGGGAGGACAAGGACTAGAAGGAATATGCTATGATATTTGCTATAGTAAGTAAGGAGGTGAGCCATCATATTTATTCAATTAGTTATTCCAATGGCACCTTGAAGAGATTGAATGACTTGTATGTCACACTCTGAATTAGAACTCATACAACTAATGTTGAAGCTCTTCAACCTAGAGTTGAAGAATGATGACCCAATGGATTTAGCTTCAGAAATCAAATCCATAATGTGTGACATTGAATCTAGTGGAGTGAATATTGATTTACATCTCATGGCCTTCATTAAGGCTCTCTACCCTACATATTTTGACTACCTTGGATCACTGCAAAAAAGTGGTCAAATGAAATCCATTGCATTTGACAAGATGGTGGAGAAAGTTGCAGAACGTGAGAAGCATTTGGAAATAATTCATCCACTTCAACTAGAGAGACTTTTTACCTTGCTGAGAAAGACATGAGTAAACCACGTGATTCTTCTAGAGGAGAAAGAAGCAGAAGAGGATGTGATGTGGAAGAAAGAGTTTCATAGGTAGGGGGGAAACACAACCAAGGTGATAGATCCAATATTCATTGTACCCATTGCAAAAAGAATAGGTCACATGAAGAAAATGACTGCAGAGTTCCATGGGATAAGATCAAACAAGACAAAAAAAAATAAGAAAGAGGACAAAGGTAAATCTTTAGAAGCAACAAAAGGTAATCCACCTGAATCTTCCCATCACATTGTTTCCCATTGCAATATAAGAGTAATAAAATATTTATTTAACACTTGATATACTCCTTGGAAAGATGCATGGATTCTTGACATAGGAGCAACCTCTCACATGACATTTAGAAGAGACTTCTTCGAAGAATTCAATGACAATGTAGATGGCATAGTGTATCTTGTAGATAAGTCCAGTCTCAAACCCTCTGAAATGGGAACCATTAGACTTGAGTTTCCGGGATTCCCAGATTTTCTTCTGGATGTTGTGCTCTATCTTCCTGAGTTGAAAAGGATCTTGTTATCCCTTTTTCACATCAGATAGTAAAGCCATTATGTTCATATGATCAGTGGAAAAGTTGAAATATGAAAGGATTTTGATAACATGCTTGTTATGACCGAAATGGAAGATGGAATATTGTTGAAGTTGAATGGGACATATTCCCATACACAAAATGTTAGATATCTCTCTGATCACGATGAAGGTATAATTTCATCTAATAGTTTGTGGCATGCTATATTTTTCTATATCAATTATGACAGACTCTTTTTATTGAGAAAGAGTGGTTTTTCTGGTTTGCCTACTATTCCTAGGAAATTGAAGCAATGTGATGCTTGTATCCTTGGAAAGCATAGAAAACAACCATTTCATGATTCTACTTCAAAAGCATGTAGAAAAATTGAACTGATTAATTATGATTCGTGCGGCCCTATGCTTGTTCCTTCTATGAATGGAAATAAATATATCATGTATTATATTAATGATTACACCAGGATGTGTTGGGTATACTTGCTGAAAGATAAATCACAAGCCTTTGAAACATTTAATTTTTTTTATGTATGGATTCAAAATGAAGCTCAATCTCGTATTAGCTCTCTTTACATTGATAATGGAAAATGATATACATCTAATGAATTTGAAAGCTACCTTCACCAACATGGGATCAAGAATCAAACCATAGTTCCATAAACCCTAAACAGAATGGTGTAGTTGAAAGAATGAATAGGATTGATCCGGATTTATGAGCATAACGAAATGAATAACAGACTGAATACAATAACACAAAGATAACAATTAGATATCTAGTGAAAAATAACTTCTATTGAATAAATGAAATAGGTTGAAACTGTAAAACTGCAGAAATAAAACAACTTGCTCGAATGGTGGTAGTTATCTATGAGAAGAGATGTGGATTCTATGCGCATCAATCTAAGCAGAATGATTACAATGAGGCTCCAGAGGCTCTTTTAACATTATTCGTGAATGCCAAAACCCTAGACATCCAAAAACATAACTCTAGGAGGTGAAACACCAAACATTATGTGGGACCCGATGTGTAAGTTGGTACCTCAACTTCCCTAGGTCGTAAATTTTGCATACGACCTCCATTTTAGGCACGTGATATCCCATTGGAAAGGTCCTTTCGAGAAATACACATTATGCCATAAAAATTTGACTATGTCTATAG
The DNA here is from genome assembly GCA_009831015.1 of Picea engelmannii. Lineage (NCBI taxonomy): Eukaryota > Viridiplantae > Streptophyta > Pinopsida > Pinales > Pinaceae > Picea > Picea engelmannii. The sequence goes on along the minus strand of ML811705.1, from coordinate 66,591 downwards.
TTTGATTATGGCAAGACAAAGAAAACACTTTTTAGGGCCCCAAAATGGCCCTGGAAGTATAGAAAGATGTACTGACATGAAAAATTCCAAACTAAGTGAGTTGGAATAGGTCGGTGGCCACCAATCTCCACCTGGAAGATGTGTAGGGATTCAGACATCCCCAGAAGTGTAGAACCCATAATTACAAAGAAGTATAGAAGAACGTTTTGAACTAAAAACAACCAAGAGGAGACAGTTCGAATAGGTGGGTGGCCACCAATATCCACCAAGATCAATCCTCCCCCCTTAGGAAGAAATGGTCTCCATTGTGTTGAGTTCCCCCATCATGTGAGGAAAATTCTACTAAATTTGGCCTCGAGTAAGCCACTTTCCTTTGTGTAGGAGTTTTCCTCTCTTGACAACCTGATAAAGTTGGATCCTCTACTCACAAGTGCCCTTGACCTGTGTTTCCACTATCTGATTAGTGGATGCATGTTACATGCAGTCAGGGTTGAGCTCTGTTGGTGTCAGTTGTTCTGCAATCTCTCGGGTATCCAATAAGGGTGGAAAATATGGTCAAAGGAGGTCCACATTAAACACGGGGTGCAAGTCAAGGAAGGGTGGAGAGCTCAAAATAATTTCTAACCACATCCTTGGTGATAGTGTAAGGCCCATAGCGAAGTGGGTGGAGCTTCCGATGGGGCCTTGTAAGGCATTATTTCTGTAAATGTAACCAGATCTTGTCTCCCACCTAAAATTGGTGCAGTACCTTATGTTGATCATGGTGTTGCTTATACTTAGCATTGGATTTCTACAAAATCTCATGGTGTTGTTGGTGGATGTGTTGAATCCACTCATTGAATATGGTGGCTTTGTTGGCCTCAGACTGAACATGGGAAGATTTTTCCTGTGTGGTGGAAAGAGGTAATGCAACATCAATGGGACCCAAGGGTTGGGATCCCAGCCCCACCTGAAATAGGCTATGGACGGTGGAGCTATGGAGAGCTATGTTGTAGTTATGTTGAACATAGGGGAGACTCTCATCCCAGGTATGTGGATGCTTAGATTTCTACATGCGCATGATGTTCACAGTCATCTGATTGATGACCTATGTTTGGTCGTCGGTGTGGTGGTGGAAAGCACTGGATTTAGTGAGCTTGGTGACCAATAGTGACCAGAGACTTGACCAAAATTTGCTGAGGAACATGTTGTCCCGATCAGAGATTATGGTCTATGGTATCCAAAAATCAATCCACACTCGTTCAAAGAAGATCTTGGAAGTATCTGTCATGGTGATTCCCTTCTTGTAGGCTATGAGGATGTCCATCTTTGAAAATCGATAAACTACCAAAAATACACAATCGTTGCCTTTCTTGGTGGATGGAAGGCCAGACATGTAATCCATTGAGATGGATTCCCGAGGCCTCTCGGGAGTAGGAAGAGGGGTGTATAAGCCTTGCTTCTTGATGGTTGGCTTGGAAATGGAACAAGTAGTGCAAGATCCGATATACTTGTTGACATCCTGTTGGATTTTTGGCCAATAAAAATGTTTCTGTAGAATGGCCACAGTTTTCTCCATGCCAAAATGTCCTGCCACCTGATTGTGGTGAGCCTCCAACATTATCTTTGCACACTCACTTGTAGGAACACAAATATGGCCAAGATGAAATAATAGTCCATCCTGAATGTGAAAATTGGTGACATTCGCACCTGTACCTAAGAGTTGATAGGTGGTGGCGAAGTCCAAATCATTTTGATAAAGTTGGGGCCACTCATATACCTCATGTCCACAGGAATGGAGCATGGTGGTGAGTGCAGCCACGAAAGGTCGATTGATGCAATCAATGACATGATTGGTTCTCCTTGTCTTGTACTTGATGTGTAGATGGAACTACTGCAAGTAGGTGGACCACTTTTGATGGCAATCATTCTGCAAATTCCCTTGTGTTTGTATGAACTGCAGAGGCTTGTGATGAGTGTCGATGATTGTCTCCTTTCATAGAATGTAGTGTTTCCATTGACGACATGCTTGTACAATGGACTACATTTATTTTTCATAAGTGGGGTATATTCAAACATTATCTGAGAGTGTCTCACTATGGTATGCCACCAGATGACCATGCTGCGTGAGAACGGCGCTTACATCATAGTCGGATGCATCAATCTCAATCTTGAACATTTGTTGCAGATCATGTAAAGAGAGTACTGGAGTTGAGCACAAGAGATTCTTCATATCATCAAATGCTCATTTTTGTTCCTTCCCCCATGCTAACTTTTCCCTACCACTTCCCTTGGTCACTTGGCTAAGGGCCCATGAAATATGGGATAATCCCAACACAAAATTTTGGTGGAAGTTGGCCAATCCCAGGAAGATTTGAAGTTCAGTGACTGTGGTTGGGGCTGGCCAGTCACGAATGACTTGGATCTTATTTGGATCAACATGTACCCCATGATCATCAACAATGTAGCCCAGGTATTGAACCATGTTCATGCCAAAAGAGAATTTTTCCAAGTTGGCATATAACTTGTGTTCCCGCAGAGTTCTCAAAACCTATTTAATATGTTTCATGTACTCCTCCCAAGTTCTGTTGAAGATGAGGATGTCATCCAAATATACCACCACAACAGAGTTGGTGAAGGGTCTCAATACATTATCCATCAACCTCATAAAAGTGGTTGGTTCATTGGTTAAGCCAAAGGGCATGACCAACCATTCGAAGAGACTTTCTATAGATTTGAAAGTTGTCTTCCATAAATCAGTTGGTTCAATGGGAACCTGGTGGTAGCCAAACTTTAGATCAATTTTGTTGAATAACTTTGCCTCCTTGAGCTGGTAAAGAAGGTCATCAATTATGGGAATTGGATACCGGTTCCTGACTGTGATTTTTTTTAATTCTCTATAATCAATGCAAAGTCGTCAGGTCTCGTCTTTCTTCTGCACCAATAAAATCGGGCTTCCGCAAGGGAGGAGATGGGTCTGATGTGCCCCTTTTGAAGTAGCTCTTGGATCTGATGCTTGATTTCATCATTTTCCATCAACAAGTGATGATAGACTATTCCATTAGGCAGAGATGCACCAAAGGTTAGATCAATTGGATGCTTGACTTGGCAGTGCATTAGTACCCCAGTGGGTGAGGAGAAGATGTCTCTATAATCTTCCACAATCATGTCCACTTGCTTCTGCTGCAAAGAGAGACTTTGTGTAGAGGCCACAGATGTGGAAGAGACCTTCTAATTACTATGATCACAAATCAAAAAGAATATTAACTTCCTAGTATGTGAAATGACCTTATTTCATTGCTTAGCAGAGATTAAAGAAATAGTGGTAGGTAGCACCACCTCTGGTATCATGTACAATTGTCTACCCAAAGTAATAATAACACTGCGAGGTATAGACTCATACACATCATGTCTCTTCCAAAAATATGGTTGTCCTAAAATAGAATCACAAACTTCAAGGGAAGAAATATCTCACAATAACTCATCTTTGAAGGGCTCGATGTTGTAGGGAAGACAACATTGTTGGATTACATGAATATCTCTTCCTTGGCGAAGCCAACCGATGGTGTAGGGTTGTGGGTGCGGTGTCATTGAAAGGTCTAGCCACTTTATGATTCTATTGAGATCAGGTTCTTCTAAATTTCATTATCAACAATGAAATGAAGTGGAGTTCCCTTTACCCACATCTGTGAGTGAAAGAGGCATTCCCCTTCCTCTGGTTCTTTTGGTTCACTTGGATGGACTTTGGAGGTAGCGGCCATTCAACTGGGTTCAACACTGATAATCTGCTTCCCTCCTTCTGGATTTGATTCAGAGTCATAATCGGCCTTTGAATCAGAAGCTTTCAGCTCGACCATGAGTGACTACTTGGAGCAACATTCCTCGGTGTTGTGCCAAGGGATTTTATGGTATTCACACCATTTTCCCGTATCCTTCTTTGAATTCTCATTTCCCTTCTTGTGTTGCATCTTGGATTGGTTGTCTTGAGAGTGTCCATATTTTATTTTTCCCTTGTTGTGTGGGTTGGGGCCACCTTTTCCTTGCTTCGACTGTGAAGAGTTTGCAGATCCAAACTCTAGCCTCTTCTTCTTAAATTTCTGCTCGATCTTGACAACATATCTATACATTGTACCCAATGATGTGATGTCCAAAAAATACATTTTTATTTTAATGTATCTATGCAAACAACCACAATATTTCAGCACTAGATGTCGTTTAGATTCTTTGATACCCAATTTGGTGTGCATGGAATGGAAAATATTGGTGAAATCCAGTACTTTCTGGTCCCTTTCCTAGCGCAGGATGGTCCATCTGGTGTATTGGTCCTCGTAGCTTCCAACAGGGTAGTACTATTCTTTAGTGGTATCCCTGAAGGAATCCCATGTGGGGGAGACCACAAATATTACATATTCCTCTATGGCCCTTTTCTCAGAGTAAGTATCCCACCAGTCCTTAACATGGGGGATGGCCTTGAGGAGTGCAAAAGTAATTTTTTCCCTGTTGAAATATTTGTGGACCGAAAAATACACTTCGAGCATATTCAACCATTTGTCTACATCATTTGCATCTATCATCCCTTGAAATAATGGAATATCAAAATTTACCTATACTTTGAAGGGGGTTGCATGGCCTCTTGATGAAGATTCTTCTCCTGTGGGCAGCCATCGAAGGATCTATGCAAAGTTGTCCATCATTTCATTCATTTTTCTTGCAAGGGATTCTTAGAGAAAATTTTTAAAAGGATCTCCTACTCCATCATCCTTCTTTTCGTCCCCCATGGGATTTTTTCGAGCTCGAAATGACCAGTCTTGCAAAGGATTGACTGGTTTGAGTCCCAACTTTTTCTACCTAAATCTTGTCGGGGACATGCATGAAGAAAAAAAAATGAAGAGCAGACCGCTCTGATACCACTAATCTGGATTTATGAGCAGAACGAAATGAAAAACAGATTGAATACAATAATACAGATATAACAACATATATCCAGTGAACAATAACTTCTATTGAATAAATAAAATAGGTTGAAACTGTAAAACGACAAAACTAAAACAACTTGCTCGAATGGTGGTAGTTATCTCTGAGAAGAGATGTGGCTTCTACGTGCATCCGTCTGAGAAGAATGATTACAATGAGGCTCTAGAGGACCTTTTAACTTTATTCGTGAATTCCAAAACCCTATACATCCAAAAACCTAACCCTAGAAGTTGAAACGCCAAAAGTTATGTGGGCCCCAATGTGTAAGTTAGTACTTCAACTTCCCGAGGTTGTAACATTTGCATACAACCTCCATTTTAGGTGCATGATAGCCCGTTGGAAAGGTATTTTAGAGAACTATACATTATGACATCAAAATTTGATTTTGTCTACAATTTGACTGTGGCAAGCCAAAAAAACACTATTTAGGGCCCCAAAATGGCCCTGGAAGTACAAAAAGATGTATTGACATGAAACCTTCCAAACTAAGCCAGTTAGATTAGGTGGGTGGCCACCAATCTCCACCTAGAAGATGTGTAGGTCTTCAGACAACCCTGGAAGTGTAGAACCCACAATTACAAATAAGTATAGAAGAACATGTTGAACTAAAAACTGTGAAGAGGAGACAGTTAGAATAGGTGGTTGGCCACCAATATCCACCTGGATCAAGGAAACTCCTAAATATGGTTCGTTCCGTTATTTTTTTCAAGACTTTAAAATTTATGTTTTGAGCTGATGTAGTTCTATGTGCAGTTGATGTCAAAAACAGGTGTCCATCTCATGATCTTAAAAAAAAGACTCCTTATGAAATATGGTATGGCCACATTCCTTCGGTGAGGCATCTCAGGTTATTTGGTTCCACCTGCTATGCCTTGATTCCTAAGGAGAAAATAAGCAAGTATGATGCAAAGATTCAAAAGTGCAGCTTCTTTGGGTACTCAATTACAGCTAAGGGGTATTGTCTTTACGATGAGAAAAACAAGAAATTCATCCTTTCTGAAGATGTAATCTTTCTTGAATCCTCCAAGAAATATGAAACTGTTGAGAGGAAACTTGATCATCTGGACAGATTCACTCCTGTAAAGTGTTAGAGTGTAGTGAGAAGACTCATAGTTCAACATTAATTCACCAACAAAACCCTAAATATACCAACCCTTTCGGCATCACCCACAAGCAGGTGAAGTCTCACCCGAGGTACCTATGGGAACTGTAGGAACCAGGTTTTTGCAGTCATGGGGGAAAGGGAGACATTCATCATAATCTCCATAATTAACATTCGTTCATTAGACCATTCATCCTGTGCACAAAACTGTCATATAACATATTCATATTAACCATTCAAACATTACATATGCACCATAAACAGAACAAAAAATAAACACATCACATCACAACAGAACTGGGCTACATCCACAACGACAAGATTCGTATATTATCATTCAACATAATATTACAAAAGGTGTGCATTGTGCTCATACAAGATATCTCAGTTATAACCCATTATTCCCTTGTTATTTGCGTATACAGTGCACACTTATCTCATTGTTCCTAACTCCTCACACACCAATTATTATTTTTTCCCACTCAGAGATACTCATATGATCCTCTCTTTCTGCTAAAAAACCTTTACATAATTATACATTGACACTAGGGATTATCTTGTTACAAAATGGACCAAAAGGTCTAACTACTTCTAACTAAGTTCCACCTTCGATGCATGCTGACCCCTAATTATGCACTAACTATATTACTTTCTCCCATGTGCATTGCTCCTTAGCTGACTTGTCGTGTGGTTTGATTATGTTTGATTCCCAAAACTTACCCAAAATGTCCTGCTCCAACAGGCCCCCAACACTCACCTATGGCTCGTCCCGAACCACTCAGTTTTGTTTTTGCACTGCTTTTAGTGTCTCAATGAACTTATCAAATGTCTCCCTAGAAGTTGTGATCCTTTCCCTTTCTTCTACTTCCCACATCGATATCTCTTTTGAATCCTGTGTGGTGATAGGAGTCTGCAGCGTCTCTTCGCTCTATTGTACTGCTTTCTTCACCTTTCCTTGTACTGCTATGATTTCTTTTGTTACCTTGAATGCTTCTTCTTGCATTGGTTCTAACTTATGTACCAATGTTTTCTGCTCAACCCTTATTCGATTTATCTCCTAGTTTACCTGCCTATTCTCCACTAAGGCAACCATATTTTCCTTTGTTGGTAGAGTCTTCATCATGTATTTTATATTCTACACCTTCTCTTGCGCATTATGTAGTTTCTAATATATTTCTTTTACTTTTGCGTTCTCCAGTAGTGCAATCCATACTTGTGTTCTTTCTTCATAAATCTTCACACATTCTTCATCCATGTTCTCTAAGATTTCTACTGTCGTCACAATTGTCTTCTCTCTCTACTCTCTTTCTTCCGGTGGTGTACTTGATGTCTGGTGTGCTTCTACATCAATAATATTTGCGCAGAAGCCCTGAATGGATTCATTGATCTTCATGACTTATTCTTCTAAAGGGGCATCTATCTCCATGGGAATTTCTGGGATATTACTATAGACCCCCCATACTGTCTGTTTCAATATATTTGTCCTATATGTGGCCTCATCCCTCTCCAGCCTAAGTGTATCATATTCATCTTGTAACACATCATTATTTGAAAATACCTTAGTCCATCTGACTAGTTTTTCCTTGGCCCATATCGTCAATTAATATATTGTAGTAATGATGTATCAGGCTCCTAACCTCTTCGTTGGTGGGTTGATCGACCCAACAAAGTCAAATTCCCATTTATCAAAAGCTTGTAATGTTACTTGTGGTACTAAGGGAATCTCATCTCTCTTAGAAGGCTTCCCAATTCTTTGACAAACATCACAATTATTAAAAAAATCCTTAGCATCCTTATGAAGGGTAAGCCACCACAATCCCGTGCATAAAGTCTTTTGATTTGTTTATTTTCTTGTGTAGTGACCTCCTGCAACCCCTTCATGTGCCTCTTACAATATCATATGTCTTTCATGTTCTAATACGCATCATCGTAGAATACCATCTACGCCTAACTTGTACAAATTTCCTGCTATTAGTTGGTAGTTTGTTGCCTTCACTACTAACTACTTCTTTTGTGCAGCTAAAAATATGGTGGGGCTACTCCTATACTCAAGAAATAAACTATGTCTATAAAGTAGTCATAAACCATTTGTATTGTAAATAAGTGCATGTCTGGTAAACAATCATCCAAGTTTCCTGCATCTTTTCTGGATAGTAAGCATGACAAATGATTAGGTCCCAAGTTCAACTTTCCTGGTTTCATAATTAATTCAAAGTCATATTCCTGAAACAATAATATCCATCTAAATATTCTCCCCCCCCCCCAACATTGGCTTTTTAACTAGGTATCTTAGTGCAGAATGATCTATATACATCTTAAAGTGACAACCCGACAAATAATGTATGAATTTCTACAGTGCATATACCATGGCCAATCCCTCACACTCTGTATTAGTATAGTTCTATTCCATAGTTGACAAATTCCTACTAGCAAATGCAATCGAATGGTATAAATATCCTTCTCCAAGTTATGTTGGAACTGTGCCTAATGCTACAGATGATGCATCCACATGAATGAAACTCTTTCTTCCAATCTGGGAATATCAATATTGATGAGGTAACCAAATTCTTCTTCAAAGTATCCAAACTCTTTTGACATTCCTCATTCCTTTGAAATTTCACTTATTTCTTCAATAACCTTTTCGAGGGAGTTGTAATCTTTGCATACCCCCTAATGAGCTTCCTGTAATAATATGTATGACCCAACATTGCTTGTAACTATCACACTGAAGTAGATGGTGGAAAATCAACAACCACAACTATCTTCACAGGATCAACTAACAATCCTTGTTTACACACCACATGACCCAACAAGATTCCAAAATGTGCACAAAAATTACATTTCTTCAAATTCAACGAGATATGGAATTGTCTGTACCTATCCAACATCAAACGTAGAGTTTCCACATGGTTTTTCAATAGACTAAATACTATCCAATCATCTAAGTACACATCTAAGAACTTATTGTTAGAAAAAAAAGGACCGTGGAGCAATCAAATAAAACAAATGCAGAAACAAAACACAGAAGATACACAATACAATAGAGACATAGATTTACGTGGTTCACCCAGTGTGGGCTACGTCCACCAGAGAAATTGTCAGGTCCTTCCTTTATTATTATCCATCATATGAAGGGATACAACCTACAACAAACCCGTTGTAACTTCCTCTTCTTTCTCTCACAGTCTCCTATCTCAGAATAAAATATTCGCCATCAAACATAGCCGCAATACATTTCCCTCATAAAAGAGGGTTTCCTTCTAGGGAAAAAACCCTAACATAATTTATACCGTTAGATCTGCGACCTTATAATGAACGGTCCATCTTTACAATGAAATTACAATATACATTTACAAGGCAATTTTTGCTTCGAGGGCTTCACCCCCGAACCCCCATTGGGGGCCCGCTTGCCCCTGAACCCCACAGAGGAGGTACCTCCCCCCTCTGCACTCCCCCATGTGGAAGAGTGTACATACTTCTGGGGTGTAAATACTTCATAGGGTATAAACACGGCTGAAAGTAAAAGACGTCTGAAAAAGGAAGATAATCAGGCTCCACAACCAACAATCTCCCACTTGGAGACTGATCTCAAAAACTCCACCACTGTTGTATATGGCAGACTCTGAACCTTCTTAGACCTGGAAAATTTCTCATCTTCATCTTCATTCTTGAAGACCAACTGAAACTGAGCAGGAACTCAATTTCTCCCTGGTTACTCCCTTTGTTAATATGTCTACAGGATTCTGGCTAGTGTGTATCTTTTCCAACTTCAAATGTCCATCTTCCAAGGTGGATCGTATGAAGTGGTACCTCAACTGTATATGCTTAGTCTTCGAATGGAAGACTGAGTTCTTTGCAAGATGAATGGCACTCTCACTGTCACAGTACAACCTACTATTCTCTTGCTTCTTTCCTAGTCCTCCATAAACCTTTGTAACCAAATCATCTCTTTACTAGCCTATGTAGCAACAACATACTCTGCCTCTGTTGTTGAAAGTGAAACAACCTTTTGTAGTTTCGAAATCCAACTTACTGTTGTTCCACCTATAGTAAAAACATACCCTGTGGTACTCCTCCTGCTATCTTTATCACTTGCCATATCTGAATCAACATATCCCTGTAGAAAAGTGTATGAACCGCCAAAACATAATGCATGAGTAGTAGTACCTCTCAAATACCTGAGAATCCACTTTACTACCTCCCAATGTTCTTTACCTGGATTGTTCATATACCTGCTCACAACTCCCACTGCATGTGTAATATCTGGTCTTGTGCAAACCATTGCATACATCAAGATGCCAACTGTTGATGAATAAGGGACCCTGGACATGTATTCTATCTCCTCTTGTGTCTTGGTACACATTTCCTTAGTTAATTTGAAATGGTTGGCCAAAGGTGTACTAACTGGTTTTGCATTCTGCATTCTAAACCTCTCCAACACCTTCTCTATGTACTCACCCTGAGACAATGTCAATTTGTGATTTTTCCTGTTTCTTTTTATTCTCATACCAAGGATTTTCTTTGCAACACCCAAATCCTTCATCGCAAATGAATTGGCTAATTTCTTCTTGAGCACATTTATATCCTACATGTTAGACCCTGCAACAAGCATGTCATCTACATACAATAGAAAGATAATAAAGATTCCATTTTCTAGCTTTTTAAAATAAACACAGTGATCAGAATGACATCTACTATAACCATGTTCTGTCATAAACCTGTCAAACTTTAGATACCATTGCCCTGGAGATTTCTTTAGGCCATATAAGCTCTTCTTCAACCGTCATACCAAACTCTCCTTCCCTTTGACCTCATACCCCTGTGGTTGCTGCATATAAATCTCTTCATCCAAATCCCCATGGAGAAAAGTTGTTTTTACATATAACTGTTCAAGATGCAAATCTTCTACTTCCACAAGACTTAAAATAGTTCTAATTGAAGTCATTTTAACAACAGGAGAAAAGTATTTCTTCAAAATCTATACCTTTCTTTTGTGCAAACCCCTTTACAACAAGTCTAGCCTTGTACCATTTTTATCCTCCATCTTCTTCCTTCAACTTGTAAACCCACTTATTCTGCAATGCTCTTTTTCCTGCAGGCCACTGAACCAAGTCCCAAGTATGGTTATTTACCAAGGAATCCATTTCCTCTTTCATGCCTTGCTCCCACTTCCTTTTGGTGTCTACCTGCATTGCCTCTTCATAACATTTTGGTTCACCAGAATCAGTCAACAATAAATAACACAATGAAGGAGAGTATCGTTCAGGGGGTATACTTAACCTGGTAGATTTTCTAACAACACTTGCAGGTGTTTGAGGTACCTGCTGCTCCTGTTGTTGTACATTTTGATTTTTTGGTTCCTTTGGAATTTCTTTTTCAGTGATCTCATCAAGCACTGTGTATTCTTGTTTTTCTTCTTCCTGTTTCTTTCCCTGCAACTGATCTTTGTACATGACCTTCTCATTGAATATGACATCTCTACTCCTAATGATTTTGTTATTTTCATAATCCCATAAGATATAACCAAAATCATTAACACTGTATCCAATAAAGGTACACTTCTTGGATTTAGACTCAAGCTTTGTTCTATTTTCTTTATCAATATGGACAAATGTTTCACAACCAAAAGTTTTCAAAAAAGAATAGTTTACCTTTTTTCCTGTCCATTCCTCCTCTGGAATTCTACCATCCAAAGAGATTTAAGGTCCTCTGTTTATTAAGTAAACAACAATATCTACAACATCTACCTAGAACTGTAAGGGAAAACCAGCATGCAATATCATACTCCTTGCACGCTCCATGATTGTCCTGCTCATCCTTTATGACACACCATTTTCTTGTGGTGTTCTTAGAACTGTCTTGTCTCTACGAATCCCATGGTATGAACAGTAATTATCAAACTCCTTGCTGCAATATTCACCTCCATTATCTGATTTGAGACACTTCAACTTTTTTTCTGTCTCATTCTCAACCAAAGCTTTCCATTTCTTAAAAGTATCAAAAACATCAGATTTTTGTCGAATGCAATAAACCTATTTTTTTCTAGTTGCATCATCAATTAAAGTAATATAATAATGAGATCCACCAAGAGATGATACCTGAGCTGGTCCCCATACATATGTATGCACAAGCTCTAACCTTTCACTCTTCTTTTCTTTTCCGACTCTGAGAAATCTAACTCTCTTCTGTTTTCCATAAACACAATGCTCACAGAAGTCCAAATC
>ML811705.1:21976-54200 GCA_009831015.1 Picea engelmannii | reverse complement strand
TTATTTTTACCTTTCCCATTCCAACAATTTTGCATGGTGCATCGTCACCCAAATGAACCTATCCAAAATCACCTTGAACATAATCTAGAAAATGTTTCCTATGGGGTGTGGCATGAAATGAAGCCCCTGAATCTACTACCCAAAACTCAGAAATATTATCTATAGAAAGAATCAAAGCATCTTGTAACACATCACCTGTTACATTTGCTTCCTGGTTTCTCTCCTGCTGTCCATCTCTTTGTTTCTTTGGAGCTTTGCAGTCTTTCTTCAGATGTCCTTTCTTCCCACAATTCCAGCACTCTATCTTTCCAAGTCTATATTTGGATCTTCCCTTCCTAGAATTCCCACGGTTCCCGAAACCATTTCATCTATCCTTTTGTCTTCCCCTGTTCTCCATGTTCAACGCATTTCCTGATGTCTCACCTGTGCTTTTCCGTCACATTTCCTCACTAAGGATAAAACCAACAACATCATCAAATTTTAAAGTATTTGAACCAGAGACAGAGTTACATACAGCCATGAACAAGCCGTTCCATATTTATGGCAATGATCACAAGATTAGAAGAGCCCTGACCTCATCATCAAAGTCCACTTTTACAGAACTTAGTTGATTAGTAACCGTATTAAAATCATTTAAATGATCTGCAACAGACCCACCTTCCGACATTTTCATATTAAATAATCTCTTCATTAGAAATACCTTATTGGACGTCGAGGGTTTTTCATACAATTTGGCCAATGCATCCATCAAACTGTTCGTTGTCTTTTCTTTGGAAATATTGAAAGCCACCGACACTGCCAGGCACAGCCGTATCGTTCCTAGAGCCTTTCTGTCAAGAATATCCCATTCTTTGTTCTTCATAGCTACCGACTTATTTGCTATTCCGCCCAATGGTAGGAATAGATCCTTCTGATATAAATAGTCTTCCATCTGCATCTTCCATAACTAGTAGTTTTGGCTGTTAAATTTCTTGACCCTAAACTTTCCATCTTCCGACATTGCTCCCACGCAAACCAGGAACCCTCTTTTTCTGCGAGTTACCTTTTTCTCTGATACCAGCTGTTAAAAAAAACAGGACAGTGGAGCAATCAAATAAATGAAATGCGGAAACAAAACACAAAAGATACACAATACAATAGAGACACAGATTTACATGGTTCACCCAGTGTGGGCTACATCCACCAGAGAAATTTCCAGGTCTGTCCTTTATTATTATCCAGCATATGAAGGGATACAACCTACAACAAACCCATTGTAACTTCCTCTTCTTTCTCTCACAGTCTCCTATCTCAGAATACAATATTCGCCATCGACCATAGCCGCAATACATTTCCCTCATAAAAGAGGGTTGACTTCTAGGGAAAAAACACTAACATAATTTCTACCGTTAGATCTGCAACCTTATAATGAACGGTCCAGATTTACAGTGAAATTACATTATATATTTACAAGGCAATTTTTTCTTCAGGGGCTTCACCCCCAAACCCCCGCTGGGGGGCCGCTTGCCCCCAGCCGGGGGGATAGCCCCCCCAGACCCCGCAGAGGGGGTACCCCCCCTCTGCACTCTCTTGTGTGGAAGAGTGTACATACTTCTGGGGTGTAAATACTTCATGGGGTATAAACACATCTGAAAGTAAAAGACCTCTGAATCAGGAAGATAATCAGGCTCCACAACCAACACTTTTGAATAAACTCTTTAAACGATTCTACAACTACAATGGAAAATATTGTTGGTGCATTCTTCAACCCAAAAGGCATAATTGTGTATTGATAACAACCCCATTCTATCGCAAAGGTTGTCTTATGTCTACCTTCATGCACAATCTTGTTCTAGTGATACCCCAAAAACCCATCAGTGAATGAATATGCTTCTTGACCTCCTACATTTTCCAAAACTTCATCTATGAATAGTGTAGGAAACAGATCATGTAAACAAGCATCATTTAATTTCCTCAAATCTATGCATATTCTAATTCCCCAAGTCTTCTTGTCCTGGACTACCATGGGACTGATCCATTTTGATTCTTCAATGAGTTCAATAATTCCTACTTCTAGCATCATGTTTATCTCTGCTTTCACCTTCTTCTTATACACTGGGTTCAATATGTAGGGTCTTTGTCTCACATGCTTAGCTTCTGGTTTCAAAGGAATATTCATTTCTCCTAACTCCCCAGTGATCCCCTTGATCTCTGAAAAAGTAGTTGGAAATAGGTCCTGATATTCGCGCAGTAAGTCAACAAAATTTTCAATTGTTTCCTCACTCAAATAGTCTCTTATGTTTTCAAACTTAGGCTAATATTTGGTACCAATATTTACTTTGCATGTTCTCAAAGGCTTTGCATACACATCATATTCAAGATCCAGTCCTTCTACTGTGCGCTCTCCTTAAGTTTATGGTATTTTCACATTTCTTCGATCTTCCTCGCCTTGGTATTCTTCAACAACATTATAACAATGGAAAACCTCTTCAACTATCATAGTAAATCTAGGTTCTCTATACAATGGTACTGATCCCACCAAGTCTTCTTTCGTAAAAATATTTTTCTTGATAACCTACAAGGTTGATTCAATCAAATGAGCATCATATTCGAAACTAAAAGTTACCTTGATATTCTGAGTTAATTCTTCCCAATTTGTTGTTCCTCTGCGCACTTCCATTTCTATGTACCAGTTCTTCGAGATCGTGTCCAGGGTATGTACAAACAAATGCATCCATTCTTTCTTAGATATTGAACTCCATGTCGTGGTACATTTTTTAATATGGTCTGTAGGGAAACTTAATCCAGTATACTTTTTCTTAATATCTTCATTTTTTGTCTTGAACCTGACCTGTAATAGCCTTCTACACTGCTGCCAATCTCTTATTCCATCCTTATGCGCAACCCATCATCTAGCCAGGGTTGCTTTCATCACGACTTCTAAATCTAGTAATATTTGTTGATCTGATATCTATAATTCAAATTATCTTATAAAAGAAGCTACATCAGTTAGTCCATCCTACCTTGGAGGATCACATACCTCAATTCCAATCCATCGCAACGCATGGGTAATCCTAACACATTTCCTTGTAGATACTTCATGCAATCACTGCTGCCAATTCTCCAAATCTTCTTTTGAATATGAAACATGTAACACACATAACCACCTCTTTTGAACACGTCACAGAAAGAACTCTCTCCTCTTAAAGGAATTTGTAAATTTCTCAACCCCCTTAATTAACTTTCTAAGGTCTTTGGGTTTTTATCATGTTTAACCATTGTCACGTGGCATCTACGTGATTCTTCAACACATTCTTTGTCCTCCATGATGACTACATTGCATCCATGTGTTCCTGTGACATTATGCCACCACATGAGTTCGCTCCATGCCTAGCCGTCAGAGCTATCTCTCAGACTCTTTACTAGTGTTATTACGATTTACCTTTATAGATATCATATCGAATAATATTCTCCTTCGATGATATATGTTTGGGGATAGAACGATTCAAGTAGTTTCCTTATTTCAAAGCCAGGGAATCGAGGAATATACCTTCTCCTTAATGAACGGTCATAAGCATAAGTTTCAATCTCTCGGTAGATGATCGATGTTGATTCGTAGCTTATGGTTCTCCAACTAGGTAGACTCCACTCGACTCATCCACTTGTTGGTAAGTGAAACCTGTCACTCTAAAATCATACTAGCTTCCCATTAGCAAGCCATGTCAGCTATGAAGTTAAACCTTCGTTTTGACAACTTATACAGGGTCCATGGAAAATCAACGATTTTTGTGCCCTCTCTCTATAGTCCGATCTATGGTCAAGATATTTCCTCCATCGAACTCGCACGTCTAGGCCATTAGAGTATTTATCCAAGTCTCTCAAGTTTGTGCTTCGAAGCCAGTCAATGTTAAGCCATCTAGGCCCATGCTTAATCTCTGCACCCAATCACCTACTGACACATGTCTTCACATCGAAACTCCCTGTCAAATTTCACCCTTTTGACCTTCTAGTGGGGCCTGTAGTGATCAACGACTATAAACTCATTCCTCCACTTACAGACCTATGGTTCATATTATCCTAACTTCAGGATCTTTTCATTGGGGTATTTCTCACGGTACATGAGATTTCTTCTTGATGGTCTCACTTTGATAGGTCTATTTCGGGACCCTTCCCATGACACTTGGGGAATCTCTCTGACATGATGACTTCGACTATTGATGAATGGTCATGATCTATTCAGATCAACGTTGGTGGTTTCTTGCTAACCAACTCAAGGTTTACATATTCCTAACCGTCCTTTAAAAGGACTTAGACACCTTTCGCATCCTACAAGACCTCAACTTCTGAACTTCAGGGACTTAATAAGATACTGAAGTCTCTATAGACTACCAAACTTAGGGTTGAAGCCTTGCATGAGTTGCAGGATCTTCACACAGGAAAACACTTGGGGTGTTCAAACATGTAGCAATGTGTATTCATTCATTTCTATGATTTAAACAAGCATTAGTATTCATCATCACATGGATAGTCTTACTTCCTTCAAGACATGGAACAAGTATAAAACAATCCCTTGAATTTAAGAATTCACATAAATCTGTCACATAAGTCAGTCACAGTCAGTTCAATACAGATGAGCACTTATTGTTAGGATATTTAGACACTTAGGAGTTAGTTAAGATCTACTTGTTCTAATATGTCGTTAGGTAAAAGTGTGTTTCTTAGTGTGTTTCTTTAGTATGCATTAGTATGCATTTGTAGTTAGGAAATCCGACGGTCACAATATGTTCCCGACATAGAATGATCTGATGGTTCATACTCTCCTTGATCTTAACGGCCATTGATCCATGGCTTAACACCCAATTGGTCCATGATCTCTATTTAAAGAGCATGGAAGGTCATTTTCCGATGATCGATTGTGAGAAACTCTATTGTAAAATCTCTCTGTAATCTTTTTCTTTTGCATTAATAAACTGCTCCAAGTGGTCGTGTTGGTTGGGGTCGTGGATGTTTCCCCGTAGGGGTTTTACCACTTGAAAACATCGGTGTGTTGATATTCAATCTAGTTATGTGACTGGTTGATGAAGGTGTTCATCCTCTGTTGGAATACCTGTGTTGTCGAACATGGTATCAGAGCCTGTTTGAAGACCCAGTCCTGTTGTAGATCGAGATCGTGAAGTTGAGTTTCCTCATCTCCAATTTCTGTCATTTCCGTACATTTCTAGGCTGGGAGGAATGTTCCATTGTGTCTGGAGCACTCGTTTCATTCAGGAACATTTTTTGTTTCACTCAAAAAGGTTTCTATTTTCCCAAGATACGACCATTATAGTCAGATCTAAAGGTATAAAGTTTGAATATGCATTTTTTTAATTTTTTGCAGAGAAGTATTTTGGTTTTATTTCGGTTTGTATTTTTTATTTATGGGTTTCTACTCTTTAATATTTGCGTATTCTCTTTTCCCTGCGCCTTGTGCGATCTCGGAAAATCAGAAACAGATAGGAAAAGGTGCATCTTCCGGGTAAGCTAATCGAGATCTAACCCTTGTTGTCATCGAGAAGTGAAATTTTTTCTTGTGTGAAAAGAGTTTTTTTATAACACACTCTCCAAGGCCATCTTCAACAACAACAACAACCCCAATCCTCCTTCTAAACATTCCAATATGTTTTTCTAGATCATTTGGTTAAAATTTGTCTTATTAAGTAAGAGGTCTTGAGTTCAAGTCTCTCTTTTGTTACTTTTTTTGAAAAAGTTAATGCTAAAATTGTAAAGTTTATTTCACTTCAAGTATAAAAGTGAATCACTATAAGTAGCTTTAATATTTTTTAGAGTTATTTATTTTGCATGCAACTTTTCTGTTATAAAGTAACTTCATTGTAAAATTGATCCCCGCTTCTCTTTATAAAAGTGAGTCACTTCATAAAGCAACTTACACTATCACGTGGTCAGTTGGTTACCGTTTATGCCTTTTTTTTAAAAGGGCATAACTCTCGCATCAGAAGTCCGTTTTCAGTGCCGTTTTTTTTAAATCCGCATAAATTTTCGAGATCTTTCCATCCAAATCATTAGTTTCAGTTTTTAAATCCACAGTATCTACATATTTAATATGTCTTATACAAGTAATGTCTTGTTTACCAGCAACAACTACTTCCAATGGAAATCTCATATGGAAGATTTATTAAGAAATAAAGGCCTATACCGGATTACCTTGGGAAAGGAAAAAGAACCCACTGATGATGATAAGAAAACCAAATGGGATAATAGGAATGATGAATCATGTGATCTAATCAGAATGTCCATCTCTCCTGATTTAAGGTATCACCTTCAAGAAATTGATGACCCCGAAGAAGCTTGGGACAAGATTGAATCTGTGTTTGGTAAACTCAATATTATTCGAGCACAACAGTTAGAAAATCAAATATTGACCTTGAGTCCAAGTGATTTTTCTTGCCTTGGAGACAATCTATCTAAGTTTAAAACACTCAGAATTTTATGTGAAGAATGTAAGATAAAAATGGAGGAAGAGCGTTGAATCTATCTTATTCTTTCTAAGCTAGGTAGTGCATATTTTGTGTTTGTATCTACCTTTTATTCCATGAAAGAGGCTCTAGGGAAAGCTTATGAAAAACCCACTCTTGAGTCCTTTTGTGCTTCTTTGATAAGAGAGGAAGATAAGCTTATACAACTTGGAGTGATCAGCACTGTAGGTACCTCTAACAAAGCCTTAGTTGCCCAGTAGAAAGATAAACCAAAGTATCCCAAGAAGCAACATCCTCACTACAACAACAAGCAATATAATGGTCCCAAACCCGCTCAAACAGATTCAGCTCCTAATGGTGACAAAGGAGAAAAATACAAAAGTAAGAAGACTGTCAGACATTGCAACTTGTGTGATAAATATGGTCATGATGAGTCCAAATGTTTCAAGAAGATGGCAGTTTTAGAAGTAGCGATGAAGAAACACAACATCAATATTGATTCTCCTTCTTCTTCTTCTTCTCATGGACATGCACTTTCCGCTTCTGGTTTCTCCTTCAACACAAATTCTACTTCCTCTTCTGATGAGTGGCTTATTGATTCAAGAGAATCTTGTCATATGGCTAAGGATAAAGCCATATTTTCTGCTCTAAATGAATGTAACACCAAGAAAATATTTGTTGGTGATGATAGATCTCTTAGTGTTGTAGGATCAGGAACAGTTCAAGTATATAATGGTCATTTCAATGATGTATTATGTCTTCCAAGTCTTTCTTGTAACCTTCTATCAGTATATCAAATCACTCATTCAGGTGAAGGTAAAACCGTAGAGTTTTCACCTCACCAAGTTGTAATCGAGGATCTCAAAGATCCTAAGCATGTTCTTGCAACTGGAATTGCTAATGATATTACCAGGTTGTACAAGTTTGACAACTTTGGGTCATCAACTTTTTCATCAGTTTTTGTTGCTCATAGTGATGACTTGAGGAAACTTTGGCATGAGCGGTTTGGTCATATAAACTATCGCTCATTGCAGCAACTATGTAATCAATAGATGGTGACTTATATTCATCTTGTTTCATGCAGAGATGGTGTTTGTGCCAGTTGTGTTCTCGGCAAACATCATCGGGACAATTTTGACAAACGTGCCTCTTGGCACACATCGGGCCCTTTGCAGCTTGTTCATAGTGATTTGTGTGGTCCATTTTCTTCTCCTTCTTTTTTTGGGTGCAAGTATTTCTTAAATTTCATTGACGAGTTTTCCAGACGTACTTGGGTTTACTTATTAAAAATTAAGAGCAAATTTTTTGACAAGTTTTTGGCCTACAAGGCCCTTGTAGAAAAGCAATTTGGACATCAAATTCAAAAGTTAAGAACAAATAATGAAGGCGAATATGTGAACAATAATTTTACAAGTTACTACACTACACAGGGCATCCAAATGCAACACACTATTCCATATACACCACAACAAAATGGTGTTGTTGAGAGAAAGAACCACACATTAAAAGAAATGGCTAATTGTATGATCCAATCCAAGGGATTAAGTCTAAAGTATTGGGCGGAAGCAATCAACTATGCAAATTACATCATCAATCGTACTCTCACAAAGGCTCTTACAAATATAACACCGGAAGAAGCTTGGATTAAAATTAAACTAGATGTAAGTCACTTCCATGTATTTGGCAGTATAGCATGGGCTCACATTCTTAATGAGAAAAGGAAAGCATTGCAACCTAAAAGTCAAAAGTGTATATTTGTTGGTTATTCTGAAGATGTAAAAGGTTATAGACTTCTTCAACCACATTTTAATGAAATTATTCTTAGAAGAGATCTTAAATTTGATGAAAATCTCTTGGCCTGTGAGCCTAATTCGGTGGTTGTGCCTTCTTCGACCTCTGAGCCATCTTCGACATTTGTGCCTTCTTATGTTCCTATTATGGTTTCTTCTTTAGGTGATGATAGTGAGGATGAAAATCCACCTCCTCTTGTTGACCTTCCTCTAGATAAGTCCTTTGAACTTGAACAAGAACCAGTTCCATCGCTTCCTTGATGGGTCCGTTCAACACAAGAAGCAATTGGTGATCTTATTGGTGATCCTTCATATCAGTGTCGAACACGTTCACAGTTCCAGCGAGCCTCTTCTCTTTTGGCTCAATTTCAGAGACTCATGATCCAAAGACATTTGCATAAGCTTCAGGTCATCCAGATTGGGATACAACAATTAATGAAGAGTATCGTTCTTTAATGGAAAACAATACTTGGGATATTGTACCTCTTCCAAAAGGAAGAAAACTTTTCATATGTAAATGGGTCTACAAAATTAAGTATGCATCAGATGGAAGTGTTGAAAGATACAAGGCTCGGTTAGTTGCCAAAGGATTCTCCCAAGTTGAAGGAATTGACTATAATGAAACATTTTCCCCTGTAGCCAAAATGAATTCCATACGCCTTGTTCTTGCCCTTGCTACCTCACATAAATGGGAGGTCCATCAGATGGATGTTAAATCCGCCTTCTTGCATGGTGATTTGAAAGAAGAAATCTACATGGACCAACCTCCTGGCTATGTCTAGAATGACTCTAGCCTTGTTTGTCTCCTTAAGAAATCTCTTTATGGTCTTAAGGAAGCTCCTCGAGCTTGGTATGCCAAAATGGACAACTTTCTTATTGCCACCGGATTCTCTAGATGTCATTTTGATCCTAATGTTTATACCAAGAAAGTAGGAAGCCATCTCATAATCATTTTCCTTTATTTTTATGACCTTATCCTTACTGGTAGTGACTCAAAACTTTTAAACCATGTGAAAACCAGCCTTAAGAAGAAATTTGAAATGATAGACTTAGGTTTTTTTCACTATTTCCTTGGCCTCCAAGTTTTGCAAACCAATGATGGAATTTTTCTTTCCCATTCTAAGTATGCTTGTGACCTTCTTTGTTGCTTTCACATGGATGATTGTAAACCAACCCCTTCTCCCTTCTAGTTTGGAGTCAAGCTTACTTCCACCTATACTTCTCCTGAAGTTGATGCCACCCTGTACCGTCAGTTAGTTGGTAGCCTCTTATACTTGAATCATACCCGTCTTGATATTTCCTTTGCTCTTGGTATTGTTTCCCAGAATATGCAAACACCCCATGAAAGTCTTTGGAAAACAACTAAAATGATACTTCGTTATGTCTGTGGTACAGTTTAGTTCAGGATACATTACAGTTCAGGGGGACTCCTTTATTGGTTGGTTTCACTGATTCATATTGGGACGGGGACCTTGATGATTGGAAGTCTACTGCAGGTTATGTTTTCAGCCTTGGTTTAGGACCTGTCACTTGGGCCTGTAAGAAACAATAGGCTATTGCACTTTCTTCAGTAGAAGCAGAGTACCGAGCAGCGGTAAATGCAAGTCAGGAAGACTTGTGGCTTCGACAGATCCTTTTAGAGTTTTGATTCGAGAAGTAGCATCTGACAAGCCTTTGGTGCGACAATCAAAGTGACATCAAGCTCGCCAAAGACCCAATTCAACATCAATGCAACAAGCACATCGAGCTACACATGCACTTCATCAGAAAGCTCATTCATGATCAAGTTATTGAAGTTCTCTTTTTCCCTACAGAAGATCAATTTTCATACATTTTCACAAAGTCTCTTATAGAAGCGAAGTTTTCCAACCTTCGCTCTATGTTAGGAGTTCAGGAAGTTGTCATTAAGGGGGGGTAGGATCTAATGCCTCCTTCCTTCTCCTATTGTGTCAACATTGTAAATCCTTCAATCCTATCCCAAGTTGTTCTTAAGGGGGGATGTTAGGATATTTAGACACTTAGGAGTTAGTTAAGATCTACTTGGTCTACTATATCGTTAGGTAAAAGTGTGTTTCTTAGTGTGTTTCTTTAGTATGCATTAGTATGAATTTGTAGTTAGGAAATCTAACGGTCACGATATGTTCCCAACATATAGTGATCCAACGGTTCATACTCTCCTCGATATTAACAACCATTGATCTGTGGCTTAACACCTGATTGGTCCATGATCTCTATTTAAAGAGCATGGAGGGTCATTTTCCGATGATCGATTGTGAGAAACTCTATTGTAAAATCTCTATGTAATCTTTTTCTTTTGCATTAATAAACTGCTCCAAGTGGCCACATTTGTTGGGGCCGTGGATGTTTCCCCGTAGGGGTCTTACCATGTGAAAACATCGGTGTGTTGATCTTTGATCTCGTTATGTGAGTGGTTACTGAAGGTGTTCGTCCTCTGTTGGAATACCTATGTTGTCGAACACTTATCTGATGAAGAAATAATCCAATACAACTGACTTAGGGAGGACGTCTTTCCTCCCAACCTTAGGCCTTGTTATAGAGTCACTTCCTACGAAATTCCACCCTCATGAAAAGCCATGATACAACCAGGGAAATTGACTCAGTAGGGATCAAAGTATGTGATGATCCAATAAGGTTACTCTCCTTCTCCCTCTCACATAGAAGAAGTTTCCACTTCCTAATGAGCTCGGGGTCTCTACAGGTTTATTAGGTGGTTTCTCAACTAGATTTCATTTTCATAAGGGAGTCCCTTCTCTTATTAACAGTCCCGCAATGAACTCCGATTAACAGTGCCAATTTATGTCCAGTAAGAACCAATATGTAGTCCATTATTGCTCTAGTTCAGTATCAAGGTCTTCTCTTCTCAGGGTGATCATTCTCAGCTTGGACAAGCTTCCTATTTTCTTCAAGAAAGCTAACTTGTTCTTTCTTAATCAACTCATATCCTTCTACACTATGTTGCTCATCTCTCCGATCTCTCTTCTTTTCCTGTGTTCAACTATGTTTTTTTTTCATCTCTTCATCTCCCCTTTTTTCCTCTTTCTTCTTGCACTGCCTTCTTTTTTCTCCATTTTTTGGGCTCTCTGTTGAATTCTACAGACACAACCTGTAACCCACCCTTTCTCCATATAAAGGGGCAGTTTGTGGTACATTTTATAAACCATTTAATTGGCCATTCTTTCTATTCATGGGCCAATTGCGCCAGTCATTACTACCCAACAACTTTGATGACCCTCTCTTTAATGTTCATGTGGTGTCTTCCATCAGTCTACATGTTGGCAATGAAATCATTATGTTTGTAAGAATATATAAGCTTGATGTGAAAGCTTCCTATTTTCTTCACCGATGCATCTTGTATTAATTTCACTCAAACAACCCATCATTCCTCTACTTCATAAATTTCCTCTGGTGTATCATGGCCAGTACTTATCAAGGTTGTTCCCTCTCAGTCAACAGTTGGTGTTTATATTAAATCAAAACACAATTACATGCCTCATATTATTAACATATAAAGTTTGTGCATAATTACAATCTTGGGAGAAAACAAGGTGTTACATTCCCCTCCCCCTTAATAAAACATCATCCTCGGTGTTTAAAACACCATTATTTTACAATTATACAGTAAACAAAAATGGGTATGCCAATCTCATGGCACCTTCCAGTTTCCATGTAGCTTCATAACCTCCAAAGTGATTCAATTGCACCTTGACCTGTGCGATGGATCAGTTCCGAAGCATCATTTCTTTGCTGTGTAGGATGCATTTGGGTTCTGGATGGAATTTTCCTTCCAGTTCCACTTGTATTACATTCCAATCAATAATGTAATTAGAATCATGTACATATTTCTTTAACAAAGACATATGAAATACATTATGTGATCTAAAATTGGGTGGTAAAGAAATTTTGTATGCTACTGGTCCTATTCTTTCTAGGATTTCAAATGGTCTACAGTATCGGGGAGCCGACTCAGCACACATTCCCACTTTCAGGGAAATTCTCTTAGGTTTCACTCGAAGATATTCATGGTTTCCTATTTTGAACTCTCTAGGGGTTTTCCTACTATCAACATAACTATTTTATCTATCTTGGGAAAATTTCACATTCTTCCTTATCTGAACCATGACTTGCTCCATTTCCTTCAGTATATCAAGTCCAAGTATAACTTTGTCCACTTGACTATCCCAATTAATTGGAATTATGCACTTCCTGCCATATAGAGCTTCAAATGAGCTCATATTATTTGATTCTTGATAACCATTGTTGTATGCAAATTCTACCAAAGGTGGATATTATTCCCATTGCTTGGGTTTATGCATAACATGCATTCGTAGCATATCCTTTATTACTCTATTCACCCTTTCGATCTGACCATCGGTTTGAGGATGGTAGGTCGTACTTAATGCCAACTTTTATTCTAAACATACAAATAAGATTCACCATAAATTTGAGGTGAATTTGGTATCTCTATCTGAAATTATGGTTTTGGGAAAACCATGTAACTTGAATATCTCCTTCATGAAAATGTTGGCAAAGTCTATGGATTTAAAAGTAGACCTTATGGGAATAAAATGAGCTTCATTTCTCAACATATCTACCACAAGCATGATCGCAACATGTTGTTTGACTATCTTTGGAAAACCCACAATAAAATCCATGGAAATCACCTCACATTTCCATTCTAGTATGTGTATGGGTAGCAATAGTCTAGAAGGGTGTCGATGTTGAACCCTCACCTGTTGGCACTCCAGACACCTCGAGATATATCTAGCAATGTCTTCCTTCATCTTAGGATAATAATAATATTGCCTAATTTTTTTCGCCATCTTCTGAAAACCAAGATGACCAACACATGGACTCCTATGGAATTCATCCATAATCAATTGTCTCAGATCTACCGAATCATGAACATACAACCTCTTATTGTACATCAACAGGTTATCATCCCTCAGTTGATATCCTTCATACCTATTTTTCTTAGGTTCTCACTGCAACTTTTCCCTCACTAGTTTGAAGAAATTGTCTTCTGCTAAGAGGGTCTTAATTCTCTGTCGGATGTTGGACTCACACACACTTGTTGTTGCTAAGTGTATTATATGAATTCTTCGGCTGAGCGCGTCAGCTACTTTTTTCTCTTTTCCATTTATGTTCTTTATTTCAAAATCAAAGTCATTGATCAATTCCATCCACCTCACTTGCCTAGCACTCAATCTTAGCTGGTTTAACAAATACTTCATACCAAAATGGTCATTCATGAGGGTAAATATCCTATGGAGAAGGTAATGCCCCCAAATCTTCAATGCATATACTATTGTGGCAAGTTTGAGGTCGTGGGTGGCATACCTCTTCTCACGTTCATTCAACTTCCGTGATTCATAACTAGCCACTTGTCATTCTTGCATGAGGATTTGATTGAGTCCCTCCTTGCAATCATTTGTGAAAACCAAGAAATATTTTTCTAGGTCCGCGATCCTTAAAACATGGTTGTTGGTTAATAGTTGCTTAAATTGATGGAAACTATCTTCGCATCGTGGTGACCACACACATATCTTTCTCTTCCTTTATAGCGACGTAATAGGATTTCTGATCTTGGAGAATTCCTTGATCAATCTTCTGTAATATCCAGCCAATCCCATGAAGGATCTCACTTTTTTCACATTTCTAGGGGCTGGTAAGTCCATTCTTTCTTTAATGTTTGCAGGGTCTACTGCAACTCCTTCGGTTGAGATTATGTGTCCTAGATATTGGATTTCCCTTTTAAAGTAATCACACTTGCTAAATTTGTCATATAGCTGGTGCTCTCTTAACACCTATAACACCATTCTAAGATGTTCTGCATGTTCTTATCGATTCTTTCAATACACCAAACTGTCATCCACAAACACTAATATGAACTTGTCTAAGTACTTGTTGAGAACACTATTCATTAAACACATGAACGCAGCTGGTGCATTTGTAAGTCCAAATGGAACCACAACAAACTCGTAGTGTCCATACCTTTTCCTAAAGGTTGTCTTGTGGATGTCTTCGTCCTTAATCCTAACTTGATGATATGGAAATCTCAAATCTATTTTCGAGAAAAATATAGCCCCTCTGAGCTGATCAAATAGATCATCTATTATGGGTAAAGGGTACTTGTTCTTGATGGTCATATTGTTCAGCTTTCGATAATCGATATATAACCTTAATGCAACATCTTTCTTCTTTACAAACAGGGTTGGTGCTCCCCCCGAGGATACACTCGGTCTGATGTAACCTTTATCCATCATTTATTTCAACTACATCTTCAGTTCCACCAACTCTGGTGCACTGATCCTATAGGGCACTCTTGATGTTGGCAACACTCCTAGCATGAGATCAATTGAAAAATCAAGGTTTCTTTTCGTAGGTAATCTCGACACCTCCTCCAGAAACACACCACTGAACTCCCATAACACAGGATGATCTTCAACATTCAACTCATTTCTTTCCATTGAATTCATCTCTTTTATAGCATACAAAGGACGCCCTCTTTTGTTATAATTATAGAGTTGTAACGATGATATTTGTCTCACAAAGACTGGCTTTCGAATGCCTTGCAAAATTCTCGTATTCCCTTTCTCATATTTTCATTCTAGATTTTTCTCATAGCAATTCAATTTTTCCTTATGGGTGGCTAACCAATCCATTCCTAATAATACATCATAAGAGCCAAGGGGTAGAACATTTAGATCCACGTGGATCTGAAATTCCTCAATCCGAATTGGACAAGATTCAACGACCTTCACCACTTTCATCTTTGTTCCAGTGGATAACTGGACTAACCACGCCTTGGTGTGTTTCTTTTTATGTAATGAACATGCTTCAACCACTTGAAGTGAAACATAACTAAGATTAGATCATGGGTCAATTAAAATAGATATTGGTTTTCCAGTAATGATACCTTCTAATTCCACCACCGAAGCTTGATGGTCTGCTTGTCGATTTTCCACCGTTGCGTAGCGTAGATTCTCGGTATGCTCATGGCTATGTCATTGACTGTGGTATCCCCCTATACATCATACACTCAGTTATTGTCATGTTGTATGTGGGGAAAATACCTCAATAGATTTGTCTCTTCACATCCCCAACATTGCAAAGGTCCTTCCCTGGTTTCCTCTTCTCTTTCCTTTGTATGCTCGACTAGCTTATTCATACTTTGGGTCAAAAATTTTTGTTGATGCACGCTCATGCTTAGCTGACCTGATTGTGCATCCTTCCTGTAATTATTTCGAGGAAAAGGCTTAAATAATTTCTTCTGGATTCCACTCGTGTACCTTATTTTCCAGTCTTTAGGGGACTCATGCTTGTGCTTAGACTCATCGTACCAACATTTAGCCTTCTGAATTGTGTCTTCCAATGTCTTGTGCTTGTGGAACTCAATTCGATCTTGATATGATTGTGGCATCCCATTTAGAAAAACATTGGATCCTTGCCTTATATTCTTTAAGGTAGGGAATGTACCTCAATAGTTCCATGAACCATTTTGCATACGCCTCCAAGGTAAGTTTCCCCATCTTAAGCTCATAAAATTCCTTTATCTTATCATCGTAATAATTTTTAGATAGATAAGCCTTGCAAAAGTGTTTCTCAAACTATTTCCAGGTTAACTTTCTCTCTTTTATTCTTTTTATTTCTTTGAGGTCCTCCCACCAAATGGAAGTCCAACCATTTAGATTGAACACTGCAATCCTTGCATTGGTATTATCTGAGTAGTTATGTACTCGGAAGTAATTTTTCAATGTGAATAACCATGATTTAGATTCCTCTCCTTTCTTTATCTCGCCATCAAAAGTAGGCGGCCTAGCCTTCTTGAATTCTTCAGTGATAAAACTCTGAGACTTCTTCCTCTTTCTCTTCTTAGAAATACTATATTATGTGCCACTACTGGACTATCCTACTAGATTAGTATTTTGACCAGATGACTTCATGGAATTTTCTCCATGTGATCCACCTTTCTTAGCACCTTGACACTTTATTTAAGAAGAGCTCTTTCCTGCATCGTTATGAACCATATCATGCTTTTGGGAATCCGAAGGGGTTTTCAGCCTCTCCGACCACTGGAGCTCGACATTGCCAGGACCTTGTTGTAGATGTTTTGAATTTTGGATAGGCTTTGCGCTAAAATTGCATTCAAATCTACATGTTCGGCATGGGCTCTCATAAGCCTCTCATTATCCACCTTTAGACTTCTCACTGTGGCCATCAAATATGAAGGGGTCTCCATGTACCTTCGACCATCAGATTCTTCATCTCTGAGGTGCATGCGGTCCTCCATACTGCACTACACCATTCACTTCCATGATATTTTCAACTCGTCCTACATGTTGAGACAACAATCATCATTAGCATTTCATGTCAATATCCTGACTCAGTTATTTAAAACAACATAAATCCATTTTTAGCATCCTTACGTGGTCTTAGTGACCCTTCCAAGCCTAGGGTTTGAACTGTGTTTTGATACCACTCTGTAACACACCCAACCACCTTTGTTGAACATGTCACAGAAAGAACTCTCTCCTCTTAATGGAATTTGTAAATTTCCCGACCCCCTTAATGAACTTTCTAAGTTCCTTTGGTATTTATCCTGTCTAACCATTTTCACATGGCATCCATGTGATGCTTCAGCAAATTCATCGTATGCCATGACAACTACGTTGCATCCACATGTGCCTGTGACATTATTCCACAAAATGAGTTCACTCCATGATGAGCCATTAGAGCTATTTCTCAGACTCTTTACTAGTGTTCTTACGATTTACCTTGGACATATATGGTATCAAATACTATTCTCCTTCAATGCTATATGTTCGGGGATAGAATAATTCAAGTAGTTTCCTTAATCTGAAGCCAGGGCAACGAGGAATATACCTTCTCCTTAATGAACGGTCATAAGCATAAGATACAATATCCTGGTAGACAATTGAGATTGATTCATATCTTAGGGTTCTCCCACTGGGTAGAGTTGACTTGACTCATCCATTTGTGGGTAAGTGACACCTGTCACTCTAAACTCATACTAGCATCCCGTTGGAAATTCATGTCATCTATGAAGTTAAAACTTCGTTCTGACAACTTACACAGGGTCCATGGAAAATTGACGACTATTGTGCCCTCTCTTTGTGGTCCAATCTATGGTTGATATATTTCCTCCATCGCACTCACACGTCTAGGCCATTGAAGTATTTCTCTAATTCCATCAAGTTCATGCTCCTAAGGAAGTCAATATTGAGCCAGCTAGGCTCACGCTTAATCTCTCTACCCAATCACCTACTGAAACACATCTTCACATTGATGCTCCCTATCGACTTTCACCCTTCCAACCTTCTAGTGGGGCCCGTAGTGATCAATGGCTAGAAACTCATTCCTCCACTTACAGATATACGGTTCATATTATCCTAACTTTGGGATGTTTTCATCGTGGTATTTCTCATGGTACATGAAATTTATTCCCGATGGTCTCACTCTGATAGGTCTGTTTCGGGACCCTTCCCATGACACTCGGGGAATCTCTCTGACATGACAACTCTGACTAGCGATGAATGGTCACGATATATTCAGATCAACCTTGGTGGTTTCTTTTTGACCAACTCAAGGTTTACAAAGTACTAATCGTTATTTCAAAGGACTTAGCCACTTTCCTCGTCCTACAATACATTAGATTATGAACTTCAAGGACTTAATAAGATCCTGGAGTCTCTACAGACTACCAAACTTAGGGTTGAAGCCTTGCATGAGTTGCATGCTCTTCACATAATAAAACACTTGGGGTTTTCGAACATGTAGCAGCTTGTATTCATTCATTTCTATGATTTAAACAAGCAATAGTATTCATCGTCACTTGGATATTTTTACTACCTTCAAGACATGGAACAAGTATACAAACAATTTCTTGAATTTAAGCATTCACATAAATCAATCACATAAGTCAGTCACATTCGGTTCAATACAGATGAGCACTTATCTGATGAAGAAATAATCCAATCCAACTGACTGAGGGAGGATGCCTTTTCTCCCAACCTTATTCCTTGTTGTAGAGTCACTTCCTACAACATGCCACCCCCATGCCAAGCCATGATACAACCAGAGAAATTGACTCAAATCGAAGTCTGCGACAATCCGAGAAGGTTACTCTCCTTCTCCCTCTAACACAACAAAAGTTTCCACTTCCTACTGAGCTCAGGGTCTCTAAAGTATTATCAGGTGGTTTCTCAACTATATTTCCTCTGCACAAGGGAGTCCCTTCTCTGCTTAACAGTCCCTCAATGAAGTCCCCTTAACAATGCCAATTTATGTCCAGTAAGCACCAAGTTTCATCCCACTATTGCTTTAGTTCAGGATCGAGGTCTACTCTGCTCAAGGTGATCATTCTCATCTTGGACAAGCTTCCTATTTTCTTCAAGAAATCTAACTTGTTCTTTATTAATCAATTCATCTCCTTATGCACTATATTGCTCATCTCTCTGAGTTCTCTTATTTTCCCGTGTTCAGCTGTGTTTTTTTTTCCATCTCTCCTTCTCCCCTTTTTTCATCTTGTTTCTCACACCACCTTCTTTTTTATCCATTTTTCAGGCTCTCTATTGAATTCTGCATACGCAACCTGCAGTCCACCCTTTCTACATCTAAAGGGGCAGTTTGTGGTACATTTTTCAACCATTCAATTGGCCATTCTTTCTATGTATGGGCCAATTGCGACAGTCATTATTACCCAACCACTTTTATGACCCTCTCTTTAATGTTCATGTGGTATCTTCCATCAGTCTGTGTGCTAGTGATGAAATCATTATGTTTGTAAGCATATATAAGTTTTTTTCGCAATCTTCCTATTTTATTCATTGATGCATCTTGTCTTCTTTCACTCAATCATCCCATCAATCCTATACATAAATTTCCTCTGGTGTATCATGGAAAGTACTTATCAAGGTTGTTCCCTCTCAGTCAGCATTTGGTGTTTATATTAAATCAAAACACAATTACATGCCTCATATTATTAACATATAATGTTTGTGCATAATTATAGTATTGGGAGAAAATAGGGTGTTACATTCCCCTCCCCCTTAATAAAAAACCATCCTTGGTATTTAAAACACCATGCTTTTACATTACACTATAAAAAAAAATGGGTATGCCAATATCATGGAATCTTCTAGTTCCCATGTAGCTTCATCACCTCCAAAGTGATTCCATTGAACCTTGACTTGTGCGATGGCTCAATTCCAGAGAATCGTTTCTATCTTGGCTAGGATGCATTTCGGTTCTAGATAGAATTCTCCTTCTGGTTCCACCTATATTACAGTCCAATCGATAATGTGATTAGAGTCATGTACATATTTCTTTAACAAAGACATATGGAATACATTATGTGCTCTAATAGTGGGTGGTAAAGAAAGTATGTATGCTACCGGTCCTATTGTTTCTAGGATTTCAAATGGTCAGCAGTATCGGGGAGCCAAATTAGCACACATTCCCACTTTCAGGGAACTTCTCTTCGGTTTCACCTAGAGATATACATGGCCTCCTATTTTGAACTCTCTGGGGGTTCTCCTACTATCAGCATAACGCTTCTATCTATCTTGGGAAACATTTAGATTCTTCATTTTCTAAACCATGGCTTGATCCATTTCCTTCAGTAACTTAGGTCCAAGTGTAACGTTGTCCACTGGACTATCCCAATTAATTGAAATGTTGCACTTCCTTCCATACAGAGCTTCAAACGAGCTCATCTTCAATGATTCTTGATAACCATTCTTGTATGCAAATTCTACCAAAGGTAGATATTATTTCCATTGCTTGGGTTTATCCATAATATGAATTCATATCATATCCTCTAGTACCCTATTCACCCTTTCGGTATGACCATCATTTTGAATATGGTAGGCCGTACTAAATGCCAATTGCATCTCTAAACCTGCAAACAGGATTTTCTAGAAATTTGAGGTGAATTTGGTATCTCTATCTGAAATTATGGTTTTGGGAAAACCATGTAACTTGAATATATCCTTCATGAAAACATTGGCAACGTCTATGGCTTTAAAAGTAGACCTTGTGGGAATAAAATGAGCTTCCTTGCTCAACTTATCCACCACAACCATGATTTTAACATGTTGTTTGACTGTATTTGGAAAACCCACAGTAAAATCCATGGAAATCACCTCCCATTTCCACTCTAGTATATGTATGGGTTGCAATAGTCTAGAAAGGTGTCGATGCTCAACCTTCACCCATTGGAACTCTAGACATCTCGAGATATATCGAGCAATTTCTTGCTTCATATTATGCCAATAATACAGTTTCCTAATTGTTGTTTCCATCTTCTAAAAACCAAGATGACCAACGTATGGCCTCCTATGGAATTCATCCATAATAAAATGTCTCAGATCTACTGAATCAAGCATGTTCAACCTCTGATTGTACATCAACAAGTTATGATCCCTCAGTTGATATCCTTCGTACCTCTTTTCCTTAGGTTCTCACTGCAACTTTTCCCTCACTAGTTTGAAGAACACGTCTTCCGCTAAGAGGGTCTTAATTCTTTGTCGGATGTTGGACTCACCCACACTTGTTGTTGCTAATTTTATTGTATGAATGCTTCAGCTGAGCGTGCCCACTAATTTATTCTATTTTCCCTTTATGTGCTTGATTTCAAAGTGAAACTCACTAATCAATTCCATTCACCTCGCCTTCCTAGCATTCAACCTTGGTTGGTCGAGAAAATACTTCAGACCACAGTGGTCAGTCATGAGGATAAGTCTCTTCTAGAGTAGATAATGCCTCTACATCTTCAATGCATGTACTATTGCGGCAAGTTCCAAGTCATGGGTAGCACACCTCTTCTTCTGTTCGTTCAGTTTATGTGATTCATAACTAACCACTTGTTCTTCTTGCATGAGGATTTCACTGAGTCCCTCCTTGCAAGCATCTAGGCAAACCAATAAATATTTTTCTAGGTCTGTGATCCTTAAAACAGGGGCGTTGGTCAATAGTTGTTTCAATTGATAGAAACTATCTTCGCATTCTAGTGACAACATGAATCTCTTTACCTTCCTTTGTAGTGATGTAATAGGATTTCATATCTTGGATAATTCCTTGATAAATATTATGTAATATCCAACCAATACCATGAAGGATCTCACTTCCATCACATTTATAGGGGATGGAAAGTCCATGATTTCTTTTATCTTCGCAGGGTCTACTATGACTCCTTAGACTAAGATTATGTGGCCTAGATATTGGATTTCCCTTTTAAAGAAAACACACTTTCTCAATTTGGCATATAGTTGGTGCTCTCTTTACACCTGTAACACCATTCTGAGATGTTCTTTATGTTCTTCTTGATTCTTGGAATAAAACAAAATGTCATCCACAAACACTAATATGAACTTGTCTAAGTACTTGCTGAGCACACTATTCATTAAACACATGAACTTATTTAGTGAATTTCTAAGTCCAAATGACACCACAATAAACTTGTAGTGTCCATACCTTTTCCTAAAGGTTGTCTTGTGGATGTCTTCATCCTTAATCCTAACTTGATGATATCCCGATTTGAAATCTATTTTCGAGAAAATTGTAGCCCCTCTGAGTTGATCAAGTAGATCATCTATTCTGGGTAAAGGGTACTTGTCCTTGATGGTCATCTTTTTTAGCTATCGATAATCGATACATAACCTCAATGTGTCATATTTCTTCTTTACAAACAGGTATGGTGCTCCCCATGGGGAAACACTCGGTCTAATGTAACCTTTATCCATCATTTCTTTCAACTGCATATTTAGTTCCACCAACTCTGACACACTCATCATGTAGGGAAATTTCGATGTTGGCACCACTCCTGGAATGAGATCAACCGAAAAATCAAGGTCTCTTTTCGGAGGTAATCCTAGAACCTCCTACGGTAACACATACCTGAACTTCTATAACACAGGATGATCTTCAACCTTCAACTCATCATTTTCCGTTGAATTCAACACTTTTTTAGAATACAGAGGAAACCCTCTTCTGCTATACTTCTTGAGTTGTAACATCGATATTTGTCTCACAGAGACTGGCTTTCGAATTCCTTGCAAAATTCTCATACTTCCTTTCTCATCTTTTCAATCTAGAGTTTTCTCATAGCAGTTTATTTTTTCCTAACCAATTCATTCCTAATAATATGTCATAAGAGCCAAGGGGTAAAACATTCAGATCCATGTGGATCTAAAATTCCTCAATCCAAATTGGACAAGCTTCAATGACCTTTGCAACTTTACTCTTTGTTCCAGTGGCTAACTGGACTAACCACGTCTTGGTGTGTTTCTTTTTCTATAATGAACATGCTTCAACTACTTGAAGTGAAACCTAACTAAGATTAGATCTTGGGTCAATTAAAATAGAGAATTGTTGTCCAATAATGATACCTTCTAATTCCACCACCAAATATGATGTTCTTGTTGATTTTCCACCGTTGCATAGATTCTCAGTATGCTCCTGGCTACGTCATTGACTATGGTACCCCGCTATACATTATACACTCTTTTACTGTCATGTTGTCTATGGTAACAATCCCTCAATATATGTGGATCTTCACATCCCCAACATTGCAAAGGTCCTTTCTTGGTTTCCTCTACTCTTTCCTTTGTCTACTCCATTGGCTTATTACTACTTTGGGTCGGGAAAAATTGTTGATGCACACTCCTACTTGGCTGACCCGATTTTGCATCCTTCCTATAATTCTTGCAGGGAAAAGTCTTAAATCCTTTCTTCTGGAATCTACTCTTGTCCCTTCTTTTCCATTATTTAGGGGATTCATGCTTGTTCTTGGACTCGTTGTACGAAAATTTATCCTTTCAAATGGTGTCTTCCATTTTCTTGGAATTTTGAACTCAATTCGATCTTGATATGACTGTGGCAGCCCACTGAGAAAACACTAGATCCTTTCCGTCTCATCCTTAAGGTAGGGAAAGTACCTCAACAGTTCCATGAATCATTTTTCATATGCCTCCAAGGTAAGTTTCCCCATATTAAGCTCATAAAATTCCTTTATCTTATCATCGTAATACTTTTCAGATAGGTAAGACTTGAAAAAGTGTTTCTCAAATTGTCTCCAGGTTAACTTGATCTCCTTTATCCTTTTGATTTCTTTGAGGTCCTCCCACCAAATGGAAGCCCTGCCATTTAGGTTGAACACTATAATCCTTGCCTTGGTATTATCTGAGTAGTTATGTACTCGGAAGTACTTTTTCAATGTGAATATCCATGCTTCAACTTCCTCTCCTTTATTTATCGCACCATCAAAAGTAGGTGGTCTTTCCTTCTTGAATTCTTCAGTTGGAAAACTATGAGACTTCTTCCTATTTCTCTTCTTAGAAATAATGGATTTTGTGCCACTACTAGACTGTCCTGCTAGATTAGTCTTCTGTCAGACAGTTGGCTTAGGTTGATGGATTGTTGGTTTTCATTGATGTCAACTATTCGAGAGTGATATTGTAGATTGATGTTAACCCTTAGTGATTGATGTAAACCCTTGGAGAAAGTACGATAGTGAATTCCAGTAGCACAAAGGTTTGGGTAATGGACCCACATTTTTTTGATGTAAATATGACTCATTATTGTCTTGTCATGGTTGATAATAAGTAAAAATGGATGAACTCCAAAGTTGTCCCCTTATGGTGAAAGCCCTCATGGGAAGACTCTTTGCGGATTGAGTTATCCTAGAAGTATGGTTAGAGAACCCATGCTTATTTTTGGAATAATGAGATGAAGGTTAGTGAATTTTCCAGTGAAACTATCCTATATGGATAGTTCTTGTCATGTCATTTCTGGTGGTATGTGGAACATCACATAACTCCTCATGGTTAGAGAGTTATGGCCATGAGAAGTTGGAGAACCCAGGTTTGGGTAATGGACCCAAGTTTGTTTGATGGATAAAAGTATGAGTTTTGATATATTTTCAGGTAATACTATTATATATGGATAGTACATGTCATTCCATTTCCGTTGGTATGTGTAACGTCAGATAACTCCTCACGGTTTGAGAGTTATGGCCTTACAAAGTTGGAGGACCATCATATGTCATCTAGAAGCCCCAAAAGGTGAAAGTAGTCAAAGTGGTTTAAGAGATTTTAAAAGGTAAATAATAAAGTGAAGTGATGAGTGTATTATAATTCAAATTGAATACAAAATAAATTATTTTAATAATAAATTTAATGTAGAAATTAGAAGTGGGTTAACCCTAAAATAAGGAAAGTGGGCAAAGTGACCTAGAAGATGTTTTTAAGGAAGCTACTTGGAGAGTATAAATAAGAGGCAAGGCTCTCTCATTTTACATCACATTTGAGCATATTGAATACCTATAGGTGTATGAGGTAACCAAAGGATATCTAAGCCGAATTTCTGAGGGAAGGTGAAGAAAAGAAGGCAGGAATTCAAGGAAGGATAAATTCTTTTGATGATGCTTTCTAAGGTATGTTATTTACAGGTCATCACACCATTTTCGCAATAATGTTTTTTATAGAATGATTCAGACCATGAAATTTCTATTCCATTGAGGAAACATATCCAAGTATCTGTGGTAAACAATTCAGCTTGTGGGTCATTGTATTTTTTGAGTTACACTCCGTGGAAAATAGGGTTTGTGACTAGTCCCGAAACTAGTCAAAAACAAGTGTTTCAGGTAAAAATATCATAACTTCTTCATAACATATCCAAATTCAGTAATACCAAATTTGTTGGTTATAGTAAAATCTCTAGTATTTTTTATAACAGTTTCAGATCGATTCAACAAATATTCTGTACAGGGCACACTCTACAAGGTCGCTCTCTAGAATAAGCCAGAATTCAGCAAGGTAAGTCATTTTTTCTATAACTACTTTTCTGAGAGGTTCCAAGTAGTGAAACCTAGAGGAATTGCATAAACACACTGAAGAACATTATGTATCAGTTTTAAATCTTTATTCATTACAGGTACAAAGTTATGATTATTTCAAGTTAGGGTTGTTGACTAATACAAAACTAGTCATGTGAGACTAAAGAAAAGTTTGATTTAAATGCTAGTCTCTTGTTGTTTAAAGTTAAGGAAGGTTTGAAAGTATGTGATCATATACACTAGGTCTATTACAGAGTTATAAATCATATTTGGATGATGAAATTGATGAGGGATTTTGGTTGTGGTACAAGTTGGGTACATGGTTAAGACAAGTAGTTGATGAGTTGGCACATACATGAGGTGTATAGTTGATGATGTTGGTACATATTGATGAGTAGTTGACACATGATTGGTACATACTTGGTACATGGTTGGTTTCATTTGTTTATGGTAAAATTTTGTGCATGGTTGATGCACTTGTTTATGGTACAGGTTGATTACAAGTTGAGGTACATCTTGATGCATGGTTGTTGCATGGTTTAGGTTTATTGGTACAGGTTTACAGCGGTATATCTCATAGTGATAGTGTGAAAATGGTTCCATCATTCTACTTCTACTTCAGGGTGGTTGGACGGGGCAAGGACAGGTGGTTGTAGCCACCTTATGGTTGTAGCCGGAGAACATAGGGGGTTGTAGCCTCCTTCTGGTTGTAGCCAGAGAATTGGGGAGTTGGAGTTTCCCTCAAGTTGTAGCCTGAGAAACTAGGGGGTTGGAGCCTCATTCCATTTGCAGCTGGAAAACAAAGGAAGTCGGTTCTTCCAATGAATGTAATTCTTCAAGACATATAAGAAAAAACATTATGTGGTTTTCTCCCGCTTTGGGTTTCCAAATAAAAAATTGGTGTACTGTGTATGTGTATGATTGTTCATTTGTTCATTGCTTATTTACTCTGTAGTTATTGGATGATAATGCTACATTGATATAACACTTGGATTATATGGTTTAAAAGGATTACATTGCTCTATTACTGATTCACCCCCCTCTCAGTAATCCAACAATTTCTATCAATGTGAGGTTCTTTCAAGAAACAATTTAACCACTGGAAGGAGATCACGGATTATTCTGAGAATGGAGTACCAATGTTTAATGGTCAGAATGGTTTTAATTATGAGATGTGGAGCAGAAGGAAGGAAGTATTTTTACAGGCACAGGGACATTATATTTGGCTATCAGTTGTTACAGGATATGATAGTTAAAAAAGGGCAAAGATTGCAGCCAAGAAGGAATTGAAGAAGAATAATAAAATAGAAATGGATTTCATCTAGGAAGGATTACCTAAACCGGTAAGAGAAAATGTTAGTAAATGTTTATTAGCCAAAGAACTTTGGGATAAGTTACATGACATATATTCTTCACCCATCGCAGATTCAGAAAATGCCAAAGAAGATGCAGATACAAAATAAGAAGAAAGATGCTCATCATGTCAGATAGATTCAGAAGAGGAAGAGTATGATGAAGTAGAAGTTGATGACAGAGAAAAATTGATCAGTACAATTAAATATCTAAGGAAAGAAAGAGAAGAAAACAAGTCATCCAAGAAAGAATTGATGAAGAAAAAAAAAGTGTTCAAGGTTTCGAAAAAGATCTGCAGGTCATCAAGAATTCAAGAGCTCAACTAGAAGAGGCTAGAAGAATTGAAGAAACTATAGAATATCAAAAGAAATGTTTAGAATCCAACATAGCAGCACAAAAGGAAGAAGCAGAAAACAAAGAAAAGATATTGATGGATCATCTCAAGGAAAGAACCAGTGACTTAAACCAACTTGAGGAAGAGTTTGGTCAAGAAGAGAGAAGACTGGAAGAAGAAATAATTACATTGAAAATCCAACTTGAAGAAGCAAAGAGAACAGAAGAGGTCATGAAGTCTCAGTCAATGAAGAAAGAAGAAGAGGTTGAGAATATTAAAGAAGAAGTTGTTACACTAAGAGTCAAAATCGTCAATCTCAACAAGAACGTTGAAGAGACAGAAACATCCACATCAGTTGTAGATAATGAAGAGAAGCACTCTACATTGATAGAAAATAAGAATGAAGAAAATAGAAAGAGTTATGCAGAAGTACTCAAAGGAAGGAATCATGGTCAACCAAAATCTAAGAAAACTATTGAAGATACATCTTCAAGAATACCATCCATGTTCAAGCCAAAAAGAAGCTTCAATCATGATCATGATCAGTCAAAGAAAAAATTCAGAAAGACTACACCACAAAGAAGATCATTCACTCCCAGGTATGAAAATTTATTTTATGTTTATTGTCTTTATTGTACTAACTTTGAACATAAGGTTGCAGATTACAGGGATTATAAAATAAATGTTCAAGCAGACCGTGCCTATGTGGTCACACGTGACATTGAGTGTTACAAATGTCATAACTATGGACACATATCCAGTGATTGTAGAAGCATGGTCAATGCTTACATGAAAGAGAATACTGAAATCAGATATAAGAAAGTATGGATAAGACAACAGGAAGAACAAGTGAACAAACACCAGGTACCAGAGATCGCAAGATTGGAAATAAAACGAGATGAAGAAAATTCTATAGAGAAAAGGAAAGATGTCAGATACAGAAAGGTTTGGAAAATAACTGAAAGAAAGGAAGGACATGTAATTAAGGAACAGGTTCAAGAGATTGTACTTTCAGGCATTGCAGTGAAAGATGAATCCATAGATAGAAAGAAGGAAGTCAGAGATCAGAGAGATAATGAATCTACCAATGAAGATGGTGATGAATCTACCAATGAAGATGATGATGAATACACATTAGAGAAGGAATTGTTTTGAGCCATCCGGCTTAGAGACTCCCAAGTAATATGAATATTAGACAGGGGGAGTCTATGTGATAGCTGTGACGGACCAAAGAACCATCCTTCGAGTAGCTTGCAGAATTTGAGAAGAAAGATTCAGAGAAATCAGTTAGCAGAAGTACAATTTGATAGATTAATCAAGACTTCATGATAGTATAGTGATAATTGGGTCAACATTATGGACAATTGCGCAAGTAGAGTCTTGGATAGTATGGACAGATATGGATTCTTAAGAACACTTAGCAGGTTTGGATAGATATATGATAGTGGATGACAGAATGGATTCATAGATTGGTTCAGACAGTGGTTCAAAGAAAAATGAGCATTATCATAATGGATGATAATTACACAGGAAATGACTCGAACAATTCTAATGGATTCCAAATTGACAGATATTTTTTGGACACATGCAATGCATACATCAGTTCACATTCAAAACAGAGTAATTCTCAGAAACAACAATGACAAAACTCCCTATGAAATATGGAAAGGAAGCGCAAACAACAACCTCTATATCAAGGTAACTCAAGGTAATATTTTATTAATTGAAATTTATGTTGATGATATTGCTTTGGAAGTACTAATGACAGATTAAGCCAAAAAATTGCAAAGGTTATGCAGAATGAATTTGAAATGTCATTACTTGGAGGACTATCCTTCTTTTTGGGTCTTCATATATGTCAAAGAAACTAAGGAATTTTTATTTCTCAGACTAAGTATATCAGAGAAATGCTAAAGAGGTTCGGAATGGAAGATTGAAAACCAATTACCACTCCTATGCAAACCAGTTACAAGTTGAGAAAAGATGATGATTCAAATTCTACAAACCAGAGAAAATACAGGTCAATGATTGGTAGCTTACTATATGTGATAACATCCAGACCAGATGTAATGCAGGTAGTTGGACAGGTGGCATGATTTCAAGCAACACAAAAGGAATCACATGTATTAGAAGTGAAGAGGATTTTCAGATATCTCAAAGGAACATAAGAGTTTGGATTATGGTATCCAAAAGGAAAGGATCTATCACTTATTGCCTACATAGATGCAGATTGGACAGGTTGTATTGATGACCGACGAAGCACCAGTGGAGCAGCGTTCTACTTGGGTGAGTGTTTAGTATCTTGGCTAAGAAAGAAACAATCATCAATATCCTTATCTATAGCCGAGGTAGAGTATATTACAGCAGCATCATGTTGTACACAGGTTCTTTGGATGAAACAAACTATGACAAATATACAGGTTGAGTATGATGATCCCATTCCAATCTATTGTGATAATACAAGCGCCATTAGTATCTCAAAGAACCTGGTGATGCACTCCAAGAAGAAGAAAATTCCAATCAAGTATCACTTTCTATGGGAGAAGGTTGTAGAAAAGAACATCAGAGTTGAGTATGTGGGCACAAAAGAACAAGTGGCAAACATCTTTAGAAAATCACTTCCACAAGAAGCCTTTGAATATCTTCGCCATAGACTAGGAGTAATTTCTACTCCAAAATGAATACTTTTGAATGCTTATCTTATATGTCTTAGATGTACATGAGGAAGCACCATAAATAGGACAAAGGGGGAGAGATTTATCAGATGCAAAAGGTAAATGCTTGGAGAGAGAGCATAGAGGCATGTTTCCAAGGGAAGTGATTTTCACAAGGGAAGAATGAGCGATATGACTTCAGAGTGATACCCTTTATCAAAGGGGGAGATATTATTCATATGAAGGGAAAGAGAGTAATCAGATAATTATAAACACAAATAAAAATAAAAGGCACGTAGACAAGGGGAGCATCCCCAAGGAGAGTTCAGTTAGGGGGAGCATCCCCAAAGGGAGATACCCTTTGCCATTGATGTCAAAGGGGGACAGATAGAAACATTGATAAAGAGTATAAGCATGAATGTTATCGTGACTAAGTGTTGCCATCAATGCCAAAGGGGGAGATTGTCAGACAGTTGCCTTAGGTGATGGATAGTTGGTTGTCATTGATGTCAACTATTGGAGAGTGATATTGTAGATTGATGTCAACCCTTGGAGAAAGTACGATAATGAATTCCAGTAGCACAAAGGTTTGGGTAATGGACCCAAGTTTGTTTAATGTAAATATGACTCATTATTGTCTTTTCATGGTTGATAATAAGTACAAATGGATGAACTCCAAAGTGGTCCCCTTATGGCGAAATACCTCACGGGAAGACACTTTGCGGATTGAGTTATCCTAGAAGTATGGTTAGAGAACCCATGATTATTTGTGGAATAATGAGATGAATATCAATGAATTTTTTAGTGAAACTATCCTAAATGGATAGTGTTTTTCATGCCATTTCCGGTGGTATGTGGAACGTCACATAACTCCTCACGGTTAGAGAGTTATGGCCATGAGAAGTTGGAGAACCCAGGTTTGGGTAATGGACCCAAGCTTGTTTGATGGATAACGATATGAATTTTGGTATATTTTTAGGTAATACTATTATATATGGATAGTACATGTCATTCCATTTCTGGTGGTATGTGGAACGTCACATAAATCCTCACGGTTTGAGAGTTATGAACTTATGAAGTTGGAGGACCCTCATATGTCAGCTAGAAGCAAGGATGATTTTAGGGGCTAAATTTCGGTCATGGGCTAATTTTCCATGGTTTTTCCAAAAATGAGATTCGCTATTTTAAAAATGATTTGCCCAAATTCTATAGGATAAAATTATTTTACCATAAAAATCGCCAAAATTTTATAAAAACTATATAAAATCCTTAGAAATTTGAATATTTTTACAAAAATATCGTCAATCATTTATAGTTGGCATATGAAGGATTAGTAAGATTCGCCTAGGTTTCTATATTTTAAAATAAATTTCGATCCTTAAAATCATCCATGGCTAGAAGCCCCAAAAGGTGAAAGTAGTCAAAGTGGTTT
The DNA here is from genome assembly GCA_009831015.1 of Picea engelmannii. Classification (NCBI taxonomy): domain Eukaryota; kingdom Viridiplantae; phylum Streptophyta; class Pinopsida; order Pinales; family Pinaceae; genus Picea; species Picea engelmannii. Next base: position 23,309 of record ML811705.1, on the reverse strand, counting down.
AAGAGATTTTAAAAGGTAAATAATAAAGTGAAGTGATAAGTGTATTATAATTCAAATTGAATACAAAATAAATTATTTCAATAATAAATTTAATGGATAAATTAGAAGTGGGTTAACCCTAAAATAAGGAAAGTGGGCAAAGTTGGAGGACCATCATATGTCATCTAGAAGCCCCAAAAGGTGAAAGTAGTCAAAGTGGTTTAAGAGATTTTAAAAGGTAAATAATAAAGTGAGTGATGAGTGTATTATAATTCAAAGTGAATACAAAATAAATTATTTCAATAATAAATTTAATGTAGAAATTAGAAGTGGGTTAACCCTAAAATAAGGAAAGTGGGCAAAGTGACCTAGAAGATGTTTTTAAGGAAGCTACTTGGAGAGTATAAACAAGAGGCAAGGCTCTTTCATTTTACATCACACTTGAGCATATTGAATACCTATAAGTGTATGAGGTAACCAAAGGATATCTAAGCCGAATTTCTAAGGGAAGGTGAAGAAAAGAAGGTCGGAATTCAAGGAAGGATAAATTCTTTTGATGATGCTTTCTAAGGTATGTTATTTACAGGTCATCTCACCATTTTCGCAATAATGTTTTTTCTAGAATGATTCAGACCGTAAAATTTCTATGCCATTGAGGAAACATATACAAGTATCTGTGGTAAAAAAAATATCTTGTGGGTCGTTGTATTTTTGGAGTTACACTCCGTGGAAAATAAGGTTTGTGGCTAGTCCTGAAACTAGTGAAAAACAAGTGTTTCGGGTAAAAACTTCATAACTTATTCATAACATATCCAAATTTAGTAATAATAAATGTGTTGGTTATAGTACAGTATGAAGTATGTTGTGTAATAGTTTCATATCGATTGAACAAATATTCTGTGTGGGGCACGCTCTACAAGGTCGCTCTCTAGAATAAGCTAGAATTCAACAAGGTATGTCATTTTTGCTATAACTACTTTTCTGAGAGGTTCCAAGTAATGAAACCTGGAGGAATTGCACAAAACACACTAAAGAACATTGTGTATAATTTTCATATCTTTATTCATTACAGGTACAAAGTTATGATTATTTCAATTTAGGGTTGTTGACTAATCCAAAACTAGTCATGTGAGACTAAAGAAAAGTTTGATGTAAATGCTAGTCTCTTGTTGTTTAAAGTTAAGGAAGGTTTGCAGGTATGTGATCATATCCACCAGGTCTATTACAGAGTTATAAATCATATTTGGATGATGAAATTGATGAGGGATTTTGGTTGAGGTACAATTTGGGTACATGGTTGAGACAAGTAGTTGATGAGTTGGCACATACATGAGGTGTATAGTTGATGATGTTG